>CABFPE010000188.1:1148848-1170343 GCA_900660155.1 Hofstenia miamia
TATATATATATATATATATATATATATATAATATATATAGATCTTAACAAATTTTATGAACCATTGTAGATGCACAATTTTGCTAAGCTAATCAATCACATTCTAGAAACAATACGATTTCTCAAAAATTGTTTTTTATGATGGATTTTTGATAATACAAAACTCTTTCTGAAATCCTAAATTTGTATTTTGAAAAGATCTTTTACGGGTTTTTGAAGCCACGTATTATATATTTTTTTGGCATTTACTGAGTGCATATCAGGCTTTTTCGTCATTAATACAATTTTTGGTATGCCTATCATTATATGATATTTGCAAATAAGCCGTGTATATACATATAATGAAATGTATGAATCTATAAAAATATATTTCTATAGTAAAGTTTTTGGAACTATTAACCACAATTACAATTTGTTCCTGGTTAGGAAGTATTGGAATATGTAAACCAAAGCAATTTTTAACACTAGAACAGCGATTACTCCTTGAGAATGAATTTTCACCTGATGTTTCAAATGTGAAATATATGGAATAGAAATACCAAATTCAATAAAATTGTCAACATAATTGGAAGTATTTGTAGCTACTAGCATTTTTACTGAATGAATAATAAAGCAAGCAAAAATGCTTAATTGTCACTTTGCCTTATTTTCGTTTTTCTAGTGGTAAACAAAAACATTTTCAATGTCTGAAATTGTGGTTAGCTTTAATGACATTTAAAAATTTGATGTGGTATAACATTTTTCCATATTTCTATTTATATATAATGGCTTACACATATCAGAATCTTGTAAAATTTGGGTATATATATATATATATATTAAAGTTAAATGTTACTATTAAAATATTTATAAGCATATTATGTACAAAACTGTCTATGCATGCTCATCAACTAAATGTATTAGAGATACTTAATGTGCATAGATAAATATATAATCATAGAAAAGCTTTAAAATTATTTGTTGTATAGGCATAATCGGAGTTATATTTGATTCCTACCTTTGAATTCATTTCCAAGACAGAAATTAAGTTAGGCATTAGTTGCGCTTATTTAGGATAATTAACATATTGTTGTACACTTAAAAATACTCTTGGACATGACAGATTATAGAGAGGATTTTGAGGGTTATCTTATGCACTGTGTAATTAGACTAAGATATAACAATTTTATAATCAAAGCAATAAGTAGCGGTTGTTTAACTATGGATTAAAAAATTTATTTTATAATTTTCATCATGTGTTTCCTCATGATCTTGAATTGTATATAGATTGAAACGTGATGCAGTTTGTTGTGTAAATTTTTTCTTTAAATTTTTTCGCTGACCGAAAGGCTGCATTCTGCACTCCTAAGTTTCACAAAGTCATGCAGTAAGTTATTATCTTAATTACTTGTGGTCTTAGAATTTGAACTAATCTGTGCTACTTTAATCAACGGCATTGTTTGATTTTCAGAATCCCATTTTGTGTTATTAAGTGATAGTATATTTCTTCTTAAGTCTAAAATAAATAATTACAAATATTAACTAACAGGTGAGGCTAAACTAAAGGCAGTTTTGTTGTGTACAAAATATGTGTAACTCGATCTGGTTGAGCAGTTTAAACGTATGATGTGAACGGTGGTGTTAACTGGTTTCTGATATTTAAAGAGATGCTATTAATAGCTGAGCGCGTTCTTCTTTTGAATCTATACAGAGCTATTATGTATTTTTGTAACAATGTAATTTTAATTCCATTAAACCACTCAAAACGCTTTAGAAACAAACAATTGTTGATTTTTTTGTCTTCCGTAGCCATTATTTACCGATTCTGTAAAAAGTTATTAACAAAATGTTTTCTTTGTGTTTACCTCATGAAATAGAGGAAAAGTAATTAGTTTTTCATTTAAAGTGGATTTAATGAAATAGAGAAAATTCATTCACGGACGTGATTGTGTGAAATAATCTAATCAGAAGCGATTTCTGTCTGTTTGTTGCGTTGTTTAAGTAAACGAAGTGAACACCCAAAGATTGGATGACACTGGAGAGGCCTTTTATCTCGGATATCGCAATTCCAACAAACAGTTCCATTGTGATGCTCTTGTCACTTGTAGCGAGTAAAGATTGTAGTCCCCTGTGTAAGACAGGAAAGAGGCACAAATTGGGTGAACAATACTCACCAAATAAGGCTTCTATCGCACGTAATAACACGATATTTATATTCAATTACCGAAATTAAGACAAAGTTGATTTAAACTTGGGAGAGAAAGACGCATTCAATTTAGATAAAGCATCCCGAGTTTCCGTCTTATTTATCTTGGAATCGCTTTCATGCGCTAATCTGATATAATTTTAGTTTTCATAGGCCACGGGCACTTAATCATGACAAGACTGTCAAACAACCGTTAAATAGTTGAAAAAATTTCACTAATCAAACTTGAGTTTTGAATTATCACTCAATCCTGAATTAATTATTATTTGATATTGGCAGACATTTTATATGAAAATAATATTCTTCCTCGTCGATGAATATTGCAAAATTATTAATAATTTTCTGTGTCAAAAAAGCTTATTTTGAATTGTAGTACAATGCAGTAAGAAAAGCATTTTGTTTAGAAAACCTCAAAGGATTTATTATATATATATATATATATATATATCGTACAATGCATAATTTTAAATATATGGAATTTAAGTGTTTTGAGAACTTACATATTTGGCAAGTGTACTACGTTTTTTTAATACACTTACAAATGGCACCATTCGTGCTTAAGGATAAAGGGAAAAAGGATGTGCATTGCATGCATTCATAACTCCTGATGACAAAATATATTAAGCTGAAGAAGAGTTGTAGCCGGGTCGTGATATCAAGCCCGAGCCCTTTTGTTCATTACCCATTGTCCGTTGCATTTGGTAAATTCAGGCTCAGGTCCGGTCCGTGCCCATGATATCAAGTCAATTTGTGAGGTCGCCCATTTCCTTTCTTCCTTTTTAGCGTATTCGTTTCAATCAACTTTTTGAAGTTTCTGTAGAACATTTTTGGGCTCATGCCTGACATCTTAATATTAATAGAGTACAATTCCCCATCTGTGGTGCTTACGGGTACTGTTGTTGATTGTGCTTGGTCGCCGAAATGTGTTCGTTCAGAGCATGGTAATTTAATGAGGTGAAAAGACTTGTGTAAGGCCTTTGAAATTTTTTTTGTATTTGAAAATTTTTTCTCATTTTTTGACCGGAGCAATAAATACAATCACATAAAATAGGCTTAGATTTCTACAGGTACTCAAAATTAAGTCTTGCAATTTGAACTGTCCTTTACAATAAGTTCATTCGTTGTCAAAGATCATGTTCCTTTCGTTACACAATGCTATATCTCAAGTGGTCAAAAACGTTAAGTCTTGCAACAATGCCCGAGTAATGATAAAATATTTATTGCTTCAGATAATCGCCGCTCTTCCGCTTTACAATTTCATTGACGATGTAATATACAAAAATCAACTATGATTTTTTGTAATACTTTTGCAAAACAAATGACTAAGTTATCTTTTGCTTTTGCTACAATCCCTATTGCTTCTGATCTATAAACTTGTCAACTGAAAAATAGATTTTGATTATTGCGTATTGAGACATTGCGAAAGACACACTGAAGGCATGGATTTCCTTAATACCGGGTGTCTATACCAAATGCAAGAAACAATCTAATGCGCTACTATAGCGAAAAATCAAAAAAAATTAAATCATTTTCATAGCTGTTATTATAACCAAAATAGTGTAAACTTGAAGTAATGGAGAGTTCTGAAATGAGATTTGAGGCAATTACACATTTCTAGTTTTACAAACTATTTTTTTAATGAGAAGTATAGTCTCGAAAATTTTTGTTAATATGCATGTGCATTTTGAAGATCAGTTGTGTTTTTCTGTTATATTTATTAATTGAAGGTAACTCCAAACACTCTTAACTCTCAAATACATGTAGTACTTTACTGACGTTACTTAATGAAATATGGTTCATAGGAACCCGTTGATTTGTTTTAAGTTTTTTTACTAATATACATATTTTGCATCTAAGAAATCATTCACTCTCATATTGAATATATTACCTATCCTTTACAGATAATTGATACACTCAATATAATAACAAAGCTAGTACCACTTATGTACTAATGAATCTATTGCATGCATTGCAGGATTATAGACACCAGTCGCTTGTCTACATGTTTAAACAGTGCTCTATAAGCCCTCTAGAAAATTTAAGAATTCTGGAATTTTAGTACATTTATGGGTAAGTGTGCTTCCTAGTTATGTTGAAAATTTTTTATAAAAATTAGTCCCCTTTTTATATGAAAATTTGCATTAATTTACGATCTTAAGTATTTTAAGTGCATTTCGCTTTCCAAATACAAAAAATGGCAATTTTTCTATAAATATGATATTCCTCTTTTAGTTTTCCGTCAAATTTCGAAGCGTTGGTATTTTTGAAAATAAACATATTTCTCAAATTTCAAAGATTGAAACCTACATAATTCAATTTTTTTCCATCATCGATGCAACTCTTTATGGGGATTTTTGTATATAATTGTAAAATGCATCCAAATTTGTTGAACATATATTCACTAATGAATAGCGAAAAACGTGCAATGCTGCATTCACTATGAACAGAGTATTTAAAGATCTGGGCTCGCATAAAGGTAAGGAAATACAGTTTGAGAATGAAATACTAGAAGTTAAACACACGTTTAGTTTTCATTACATCAATGAGCATGAGGTAATTAAAGTAGTTAATAGCTTAGACCCTTCTGTATCTGCAGGAAGCAATGGAGTGCCCATATTCATTTTAAAAAAGTGCATTAAATATTTTTGAGAATATTTAACATTTGTATTTAACTATTCAATTCGAAATAATAGCTATCCTAAATGCTAAAAAAAAGCAGATATAAAACTTATTTTCAAAAAGGAGATGCGAAAAATTGCAAGAACTACAGGCCAATATCTAACTAACCCAATATATAAATTTTTTGAAAGATTGTTATGCAAGCAGTTAATTTCGTATCTAAATGAACACAAGATTTTATCTCCAAACCAATTTGGCTTTAGAAAGGATTTGAGTACAATGGATGCTACACTGTCCTTAACTGAGAAGACTCGCTATTTTTTAAACAATAATGTTTGCAGTAGTGTTGCATTACTTGATCTCAGCAAGGCTTTTGATAGTCTAGATTTTTGCATACTTGATAAAAAATTGAAAAGCTATGGGTTTGACACAGCAATAAGAACATTAATTAATAGCTTTCTTACAAATAGAGAACAACGTGTACGAATAAATAATTACTCTGATTACATCACAACTAACAGAGGAGTCCCACAAGGCACTGTCTTAGGTCCTATCCTCTTCAACATTTACATAAATGATATATCAGACCATCTTATTGACAGCAACATATTACAGTATGCTGATGACATATGTTTAATAAACCGGCATGTAAGTCCAATAGTTGCTACAAAGAACCTGCAGAGAAATATTGACAAACTGATGATCTACTTCAGCAAAAATAAATTAACAATGAATAAAGAGAAAACCCAGTTTATTGTTTTTCACCAAGCAAGTCGAAACAACTTATTCCAAATTGCAACATAACAGTTTCTGAGAACGCGCCACATATTGTGCCAACTGATACAGTTAAATATTTGGGTGTCATAATTGATAGGGACTTCCAATATAAGGACTTCATTCGTAGCAAAATCCGGAAAATGTCATGCGGCATTCAATACCTAAAACAAATAAAAAAGATTACTAAGAGTAAAGCAGTTGAAGACACACTAGTAATAAGTCATTATAGGTATGCATGCATATTACTACATGATCTAATTATTACACAGACGGAGCAAATAAATAGTGTTTAACTGGTGTATCTGTACGATGTTTCATACACAAAGCATCAATACTTTCACAAATTTACATTTGCATATATACCAGTCTTGTTCACATGTTTAAATATATTAATCGAAATCAGCAATTATTTAGTTTATTCAAGTTTAACAAAAGAACAAACAAATGCATCAATAATGTACAAATAAAAAGTAAATTTTGGAAAGGAGCATATACTACAAATGTCTATAATCTTTGGAACAAGTTAGATTCAAATCTTCACAATGAATCAGATTTAAGAACTTTTAAAAAAATACTTAACGAAAACCTGCTTGCAAACCAATTCATATTTGGATATTCAAAAACTCAAAAATGTCTGGCGAAAGTACTAAATATTATTTCTGTATTGTTAATTTTATTCCTTTTGTTGTGCTGTTTTCTTTTTTTTATTATTTGTTTTTTACCTAATTGTTGTAGCTTTTGTTTATTTAATTGTACATTCTGTATATTCATTTTGTAAATATGTTTGTATATATTGTTAATAGTTGTACATATCATTTTTTGCAAATTGTGTATATGGAATTTGTGCAATCAGTAATAAAAAGTAAAGGCTATTTAACTTAATCTAGCAATATTACTATTATATTATTCAACTCTTCCTCATGAGCATTTCTAGCTCATTGTAAATTGAATGAATGGTTGCCTACGATTATTTTAATGATAAACACTTTTTCATATCATTAAGTGAATGTTCCAAATATATGTTTCTTTCTAAGTAATTACATTGCAATTTTCATATTGATTCCAGTAGTCAATCAATTGCATCTAATTTATCAAAACAATGTTTAGCAAGAAAATGTAGCAGCGCACTTCTTTTACATTTTCCTACGCCTTTTGACAAGGTTTTTCAGGATGAGTTTTCTAAACAATTTACCTCTTTTTGTGTTCCTATAGCATATGTTCCTTACAAATAGTTGTTCATAAAAACAACAAAAATATCTAAGAAAAATATGAAGAGTGATGTTAAATAATCTTTTATTTGCCATTCATTAATGATTTCAAAAATTTTCGACCGAATACTACGCCTACTTTTTACCAATAAGTTCAAATTTATTGCATTTTTTGCCTAACACTTAAGATGAAAATGAACTGCAATACTAGGATAAATTTTAGTAATGATACAAACTGGTTTTAGTTTTACGTAATCCAATAAAGTTCTCGTATTATAAATGTAAATAATATCCGAAATATTACATTCTTTTCACGTTAAAGAAACTGGACTGATCAAATAAAAAAATTCAATAACACATTTTCAAATGTTGGTTTTCACATTTATGTCTATCGCAACATTGTTAAATCGATAACTAAGTGCTGTATTTCCTAGAAAGCATTTAATCTTAAGCAGGTTTGCAATTTTCGAAAGGTTTTCATTTTCCTGGCAAAAATATTTAAATGCTTAGTACCCAAAACTAATGACAATTTCACAAGCCGAAGGTACCACTTGGAGAAGTGTCTCTTTTTTCATTTTCTTTTTATACCTATAACTGGCACTGTCCCTTTGAGGTGTGTCGCGATGACTTATTTCGTTCCCGGCTCACCTCAATGGGTTTGAAGGTCTATCTACATATCACTCGTTGTGAGTCATATAAACTTTAGTCTTATATTTATCTGAACAGTAGGTTTGAAGAGAATTCAAATATTTTCTTAAAGAATTCGAATTTCAATGAAAATCTCTTAATAATTTCAAGTATTTTAGGCACAGCAATGCACTTTAATACAAATTTTCCCAATATCCTAATGTACTTGGAGAACATTTTATATAATGGTGGAAAAACGGTTTGTCCATTTAACCTTAAACAGCCCGGAGAAGTGTGAAATCTTTTCATGATCCTTTAAAAAACTTTTAAACAATTATAGCTCAAAAGATATCAACGCTATGTTCAATCTACATGTAAAAGCACCACGTGATAGAGGCGTGTCACTGCGTAGTCTCCAGTCGCAGGGCCTTTTCAACTACTACAGCCACATCAATAAGCTTTAATAGAAATTTTTTTCAACATTGCATTAAAGCATGTTCCCCAATAGACCTTTCCACGATTTTCAAATTTGTTAATAGGTTTGGAGAAAATTCCTTAGAGCTGTGGAAAAATGGTTTGTCTATTTAAATGGACGCCAAGTGTTTAGGTTAAGTAAGTTTATTTTTTTACATTTCTTTATTTATCCAAAAAAGATATATACTGTTATATATATATATATATATATATGTTCTGAAACATAGTGTCAAGAATTTATGGTATATTAAATCAAGCCAAAATATTCTGAAAGAACTTCTCTACAAAATTTTTATTGAATTGAAGAAAGATGTTCATCTATTTGATAATATGACATTGTTCTCAGAATACCCAATAATTCTCATATAAAAACATTTTTTTGAAAGTTTCAATTTTCCTGCATACCTACCTGCTATATTAATATTTTCTATTGTAAAATGTTTTTGCCGTGATTCGTTGCAATATTGAACGTACTACTATTACTTGTTCTATTGCTTGAAAAAAGGTCTTTAAGTGCAATGTAAACATTTCGATGGAAAGAACAGTAGAGAAGCAAAGCTTGATAAATTAGTAATAATCTCAGAATCAACGATAAAAGATACGATGACGCAACAGAAACCAGGATCTAGGATGGTCTATTATATTTTTTAGATGTCAGATTTTGTAGACATTGGCGAGAAATCGGGAAATAACTGCAAGAACGTTGTAAAATTACTGCGCTCTGTCTGCTTTTTACCTTTCATGTAGACTTACTTTATAAATTTAAAGGATAATTTCTATATAACATTTACGTCATGTTTTTGTTAGAATTTGCGTCAAAATATCCCAATAGAATGCTCAAATTTTAAGGTATTAGAATTTCTAAGACTAATTAATATTTTAGCTAACATGCAATGTTTCAGTTGCAATATTTACAATGCTTGAATAGAGTGATAATCATAAGACATTACAAGCACAATGTGACTGACTATGTATGAAAATCCACATTTCTTGAGAAGTTTTACTAATTTATGTGAAGTAAATTATTTAAATCTAATCTGTATCTATTCTAATTCCAGATTTTAATGCTGTTTTCCTTTTCTCAACCATTCTTAGAGAACTTCACTCAAATATTAATGAATATATCCTATCCGAATATAATCTCAAATTGTTGCGTAGAAAGGCATAATCGGCAATTTCGAATGTCGTTTCACAAACATCTTTAAAATGTGCTAAAAAATTTCCAAAATTAAAAATATTTTACATTTCGAAAAAAATCTAGTGTTTCTTAATTATAATAAATTTGGTTTCACTCTGTTAATGTTAAGAATATAAACATTTAAAACTGCAACTAGAGGCCAATAGAGATGAAATGTGGGGCAAAACACTCTTTAGTGGTCAATATTAGAGGTTGTAAAAGTAATTTTCGTTTGTCAAATTTGGATTTACTTGGAAATTTAGTCGGATTTTGAAAAAAAACCAGTGATCATATACTTTTAGCGCCTTGTGAAATTGGAGTTTATTCAATAGTGGTAATAAGATGTCCCATGTAAACGAGTGGGTTAGTAACTTTAAGAGTACGATAAGCATTAAAACGCATCTTTTAAGTCTTTGCAAGTTTTTGATTTCCTTAAATGTGCTTTACAGATGTGCGTTTTAAGATAATAATGCAATGTTTTAGGACATGAAACTACAATGTTGTATTGAAGAACTTATAATAAAACATGATATTTTTAGAAAAAAATTATTGTTCGATCAACTAGATGCAATGTTACCATTAAATTTTAAACATTTTCATGTAAAGTTCAATTTTGCTTCCACTTTCCTTTATTCACAAAAATTGTTTGACTAAACATCAACGCTGCTTAAAACACTGCTGTTAAGTCTTTGCAAGTGCGTATAGTTCCTAGAAAGTGCGTTTATATTTTGAGTTTAAAGTTATTGATGCACTAGTTAACATGGGCTTTTTGATCTGATTTATCGTCAATAGGCTTTGCAATTAAGCTCGAAGGTGTGGAATTACCCTTACATAAATTTATTGTATAAAAATTCAACTTTGAGTGAACAATTTGGGGCGGCAGAATATAAAGTGTGGGCATTATCGGACAAATATCAACACGTGAATATGGGGCAGGGCACAAAGTATGTGGGGCGGCGTGGGGCAGTTCACAAAAACATGCCCAATTTCCATATTGGAAGCTAACATAGCAAATCCAAGCTAAATGTTACACAGGCATTCACAAAAATCATAAGAAATAGTAGTATGAAGAGACTTCCATCACGTGGCATAAATTGACCTTTGATCCTTGCGGGCATGGATATGATGAATTGTATACTTTGGCCGTCTGTGTATCTCTGACGTCATTGGAACATATTCTCTTTTGTTATAATATTTGTTGGCAAACACATTTGTTTATTGTATGAAATGTAGCCATCGATTAGGGGCTCCACCATTTATTTATCATTTCTAATCTAAATTATTTGCAAACATTTATTTATATATGTACTAAAACATTAAGATATTTACATTATATATATATATATATATATTGAAAATAAAAAATGTCAGAAAATCCTTGAAGTCCCCTTATTATATTAGAACTATATTTTACTGCATTTATTTGCATATTAAAAAGGCATAGCTCTCAAAAATATATGTAGTATTTGATTACTTATCTTTTGTACAATGAAAAATAATGAACAATTTGTTAAGATATTTAATAATATATTACTTTTGTATTCTCAATTTTGTAACACTAGAGTGTATACTAAGTGAAATAAATTTTAATGTTTGTTTATATTCATGTATTTTGTAAAAAATCATGCTTATTTCAACCAATTATACTTTATGTTTTCATTTTTACAGTTTCTAAAACTCAGTCAAGTAAGCTTTTAGAAATCCAGAATATCACTTAGGAAACTGAAAGTTGTCTGCTATTTGCTTTTCCCCAAAAATAAATTTGATAACTAAAATAAAAGTAGTAGTGTTGTAAAATAACCCAATAAAAAACTTACAAAACTGATATTTTTTAGTGTGATTATTGATTTTGGTTGATAGGGTCTAGTGCATAGGTGAAACCGGTTAGTAAAACTCGTGACAAAACAGACATGCACTACTTCCTTATTAGCCCGGTCCGTACTTGCAGCTTCGAGCCTATATTATTACATTTTGAAATATATATATATATATATATATATATATATATATATATTAAGGAAGGTACGTTTATTAGCTTCTCTCTAATGTTTATTTTTGCAAGTTTGTTATACTCTTGGAGAATTATTTTTTGCTAATGCGGTTTTCTTACGTAAACAGAATATATGTTTTATCGTTAGGTCTTGTAAAATTCAATGTTATTTTACATGTCAGAAACGAAAAATTTACCAAGCAATGCTTATTAAGCAAATTTTATACAATAAGACGTCAAGGGTATTCTAGTAAAATAAGCTCAAAATTTACATTTTCAATAATAATTTTGCTTTTGACATTTGTTTCGCATGATAAAATAAAGTTACGTATGAATTCCCTTAAATTAGTAAGGTTAGATCAAACAGCAACATGAGTAGGGTGATATTCTAAACTTTAGAATTTTATATTTTAATCTAAGCTAACTAGAATTTGAAATTTGTTTTAACCTAATAACCAGAATTATATTTCGGTAGGTGCCCAAACACATAGCTAAATTTTTTTCACTTAGCTTGCCAATTATGAATATATATTAACTTTACATAATTTACTAAAATATTACAAACATGTTCTAAAGAAAAAACTCTTCCTAAATGTTATATCAGTATTAATCTTCGCAAAATAATTAGTGCTAATTACATGTAATACAACAAAATTCTTTTTTAATTTATCACTAAAAATAACATTTATTGTTTTTAGTGCTCCCTGGGACTCCCTGTTGCGTGCGTTGTTAAGGGTTCGGCGATGCATGTATAACTAGAATTATCTAAATCAACATATGAAAAAATATCAATGATCAACCAATATGGAATATCATATAAGGCTTTCCATCCTGTCCACCAGTGTTTGAATTGAACCAAGTAGTTTAGGCAAAGCAGCACATCAGGCAATTTCAAAAAACGTGAACCAATTTTTGCTTTACTTCAACTGTGGTTTTATTTTTTCAAATTTTGCGTTTTTCTTATGTGCCAGTAATGGCCATAGTTTTTCACTACACAAAAAAATAAAATTTTTTAATTTGACTTACACATTCACCCATTTTTGCTCAATCCAATGCCTTCATAATGCTGCTCATGCTTAGTTTTAAAAACTCATTGAAATGCGATCAAGTTAAATTTAAAATTTTTCCATGTTCTTGTAGGGATTTTTAAGAGTGTTGTTAACATTAAATTGAAAAATAAGGGTTAATACTTTTGTTTTAAAATTCCAGAATGTATACTTATAATCATTAACAAATTCAGTTGCAGGATGAAAAATGCAAAATAAATTAACCAAAATCATCAAGAAATTAAATATTTAACCAATAAGTATATGTTAGTTAGAACTCTTCCAAGGTAATGAAAATCGAAACCAAGAATTTTATGTATGCATGCATATATATATATATATATATATATATATAAAATTCCACATCACGTGTAAGAAGTGCTGCAATAAGGGATTCTCTGAGTGGCTGCAGATCATTTATTATTATTAGCATAAACAATGTTTTATAAGCATCACCACAGAAAGTTGAGGTACTTGGCTAAAATGAAATAGAATTATAATACACAATACTTTGCAGTTTATAAAAAAGGATACGTCGAGAAAACAACCAATGAAAAAAGTTCATACATGGTTATGTTTAAGCGCCTATACATGTTAATTTTTATCGTCTTGTTATTAATGGAAACCCTATATATCTATATTTAGAGTTGCTTTTAACAATATAAAATGCTGTTTATATAGAAGAAGATGAAGAAGAAGAAGAAATCTTTATTCAGAGGTCACGTTATATACAATGGGTGCGGCCTGATTATGCAAATCAATATTTTGCCACTAAAATTTTATTTTTCACTTTCACTGGTAAAATTTCCATGTGCATAGTTTAATTGAAATATTTTCTTCCAATTACAGAAATATATTTAACAATATTCAATTTGAGAGTCTTGTTTAAGGAATTATTCTAAAAAGTGGTGATCTTAACCGTCTAGCTTGATTAAGCAAGTGTAAAATAATCGGAAAAATCCAGGTTTAACCGATTCTGATCAGCTTAAAATCAAGAGCAATGAGATCATTGGACCACTTAGGGTGCACCAAGCGGTAAAAGTTGATTCCAAGGATTACTGCCAGCTTTTTACTGACTTCTTCATTCCCTGGTTGGAACATCAAAATTTGATGGACAGGATAACGCATCTGAGCACAAATTCCGTTACACACAGAGTTGGTTAATGAATCACGGCTTTAAAGAAGGCAGATTGATGGTTTGGCCCCCAACAGCCCCGACTTAAACCCGATCTAAAATTTGTGGCCCATTATTAAGCGGAGACTTTATGCTGGTGGGAGGCACTTTAAGATCTTGGGTGCATAATCATGACTGTGACTTCTCAAACACTGAAAATGGCTTAGATCAATGCAACACAATATTATACTAAAAGTTAGAGTGTTATTCACTGATTAGATCCCAATGAGCAGAGTTACATTGTAAGAACAATAGTGCTGGCCTTCTGAGGGTTAAACAAGACTATCAAACTGAATATTGTAATAAAACATCTCTGTAAGTGAGAGAAAATATCTCAATTAAACTATATTTATGGAAATTTAACCAGTGAAAGTGAAAAAAATAAATTTTTAGTGGCAAAATATTGATTTGCATAATCAGGCCGCACCCATTGTATATAACGTGACCTCTGAATAAAGATTTCTTCTTCTTCTTCATCTTCTTCTATATAAACAGCATTTTATATTGTTAAAAGCAACTCTAAATATAGATATATAGGGTTTCCATTAATAACAAGACGATAAAAATTAACATGTATAGGCGCTTAAACATAACCATGTATGAACTTTTTTCATTGGTTGTTTTCTCGACGTATCTTTTTTTATAAACTGCAAAGTATTGTGTATTATAATTCTATTTCATTTTAGCCAAGTACCTCAACTTTCTGTGGTGATGCTTATAAAACATTGTTTATGCTAATAATAATAAATGATCTGCAGCCACTCAGAGAATCCCTTATTGCAGCACCCACTGTATGCATTTATATATATATATATATATATATATATATATTGTGCACAAAGCATGCTTAAACTATTCACTATAAGAAACAAAAAATAACTTATGTAGACATGTATCGAGTGTCTCCAATCATCATCAGTACGAAATAATGGTCTCGAATACAAAGTTTATCATTTTCAAATTGTAATTTGTAGATGTCATACTATGCTTAGTTATTGTACTTATATGTTTATTTAATAGATTCTCCTTAGTTTCTTCAATAACTATAGCTTCTGTAATTTTCGTATGCTTGGTGTTTATTAAAATAGTAAAGGTTTTCAACCTTGGTAGATGTTCATGCCAATATATTTCAGATTGAAGATTTCCTCGCATGTGCTCTGAAGTTCTGTATTCCAATTGCCTTTTCGCTTCCCCAATGTATGAGCTTTCACATTTATCACATTTATAGCTACATATGCAAACGGAAACTAAGGGAATTAGAATAGTCTTGCTTTTAAGAAAATGCGACATCTTCAGAGTTAGAAATATTGGCATAATCTTTACACTTAAGTCTTGGTTACATTGTTGGATTTTCTTTTTCAAGCTGGTTACTGAATTTGATGTAATGTACGGTAGTCTGCAAGTTATTCTCTCTTTTAATTGATCTTTTCTTGATTGTTTTGTATTACTAAATATTCTGTCCATTTTCGACTTAATTATTTTATGTGGATATCCATTTTTCAGCAAGATGTTCGATGTTGTTCCACATGCGTTTATCACATGTTCATATGTTGAGCAAGCAAAAAATGCTGGACTTAGGATGGCTTTGATCGTATTCATTTTATGTATCGACTCAGAATGTGTTGCAAACTTTATATAAAGTCCAGTCTTTTTGGCTTTTTTATGCCAATTTGTTATAAAATCATTGTCATTGAAAAAAATTCAACAACTAGGAAATTTAATCTTTCAGTTTGTTTTTTCAATTGAAAACCTTAACGATGGATTGATATCATTTAAAAAAATTTCTATTCATATGTTAAGCAGAGGGTGCACCCGCCACCTGCCTCTGTTTGTTTTAAGTGCATAAGAGAAGCATAAAATGTTTCACAAATATTTTCTGATGGAAGAATTGAAATTTTATTTCATAAAAAATTCAAACGAAAAAATCACTTTTATAAATTTCAACTTAGGCACAATCGTTTTCTTTTTTATGTGAAATATATTTGAGATGATATTACGCTTGATTCGAATATTTTTATTTATGTCAAATACACAAATGCCCTCATTTTACTGTATATAGTCGCATAGAGTATTTTAAAATCAGTGTTGCCGCTTCAATTGCCTAATGTGTTTAAAACGCTTTTGTTATGTGAATTACGCCTGTTAAGGACGATGGTAATTAGTTTTTATAATTTGATTAATTGAAATTAATAATTTAGAATGGTTTATCATCTAAAGAGCTTTGTAAGTTCCGAGGAATTAAGGCGGTTATTTGTTAAAAATTTTCAGCGCGATACATATTTTAATCAGGAAATAAATACATCAAACCCTGTGACTATAAACACTGGTAAAATTCTGAATAATTGACAAAGATTAAACGTAAAGAGAAGATCACTTAATTAATCTATACATATTATATAGAGAATAATTTCAAAGTAACCGACCATGTTTTTTTAATAAATAATGAGCTGTAGTCTGTGAAGAAGTATATCCAATTTAACCAATCAATTGCTTCCTTCAATACACTAAATTGAAGTAATTTATATTTAATTTGAAAAATTAATATAATTTCAAAAAATATTTTCTGATAAGTTATTTTCTGTAATGCATATTAAAGCTAGGTACCACTATCTGTAAATTGATTCAGGACTCAGGACTTCCGTGAGTTACCCTACGATCAAAATACATTAAAAATGATGTTTACTAATCTAATACTAGCTTTGAAGAACTAATTTTAATACCTTGACATTCCTCTAAAGAATTAGACGCAATCTTGGAGTTTGCAGGTTTGCTGTTGTGTGTTGTGCACACAATACAATTAAACACCACATGTTGTGTTGTGATGTTCTGCTGCTTACACAACACAAAATATTGTGTGGGCGATTAAAATTTCCATTTTTGCATTTGATACAAACAATTTGTTCTACATTTTCAAATTCATTAACAAACTAGTTACTGTGTTGTTTATGCCATTTACATTATAATCTCTTGGGTTATTGATACTGCCAACCCATATGCCGTTTCCAAATTATTTTTTTTGGATAAATTTCAACAAATATTGCTATAACTTTAGAGATTTCTCTCCTATGAATACTCTTGCATTAAGTCTAATTTATGAATTTGTAAGCTTAACATAGTCAAATAAATTTGGAATAGATGTGTTGGTATATATATGCAGATGCCAGTTAGAATTGCACTTTAATTGTATTTTTAATAAATATAGGGGCACTCTATTGGAAACACTAGAGACAGTAAAATAAATAGTTTAAGAATTTCGCGGTTATTTTTAGTCAAAATGTAATATTTAGTTCAATCGCAAACAAAAAAGACGCAGTTGAAAATCTCATTCAGCCTCACTAATTACGTTCTCAACTCTAACAATTTTTTGAAAAAACAAGGCGACAATAAAAAATTTGATAAAGATTGATGAGCTAAAATAAGTTTAAAGTACAGCAAACTTTATTATGCGTAATGAATGTTAATTTTCTTTTGAATCGCTAATCTTTGCTTATCATATGAAATTTGTACTCTAAGTATTAGAAATTTTACAAAATGATATAACCTTTCACAATGAGATGAGTATCATGCATTTTACGTAAAGTGTTAATTCCCTCTGCAAGCAAAAATTTTAACCATACTAGCCATATACGAAATCTTTCCATATTTTTTTACACAATAGCATTGACATGACCTGCGCAGATTGCTGAAAATCATAGCTCAAAAATTTCTTGATTGAGGCAACCATTTGATTCAAAAAAACAGGAGACTTCACCATCTCAATCTTCAGTGATGCAGGCACCTACTCTCACCATTACACAGAGTCCAGCATTTGCACTGAATACCCATTTATATTAGGATTCTGCGGAATCAGAATTTTATTGGTCCCAGTCTCAACTAGTTCCATTTGATTTTGCCCCAGTTCCTTCCCATACCACTTCTATGAAAATTATTTTTTCCTTTCTCCACAGCATAGCTTATATTTTGTACAAAATTGACAAAGATTTTGAGTAACAAACATTAATTCGTCATACCAGTTTCCATATTTATGATCCCAAGACCACAGAAATACTTAATACCAAATCGCAATCCCATGAGACTGAATGGTCCTGCAGAACTCTAATATGCATGCACTAAGCAGCAAATAAAATTTCACATATAGATGCAAGTACAGATATCGAATGTAAAAGTTCAACACTTACCTACATATTTTTTAGAGCTAAGTACCAAATTAATAGTTAAAAATAAGTTTTTCAGGAATAGTTGATTAATTTAGTAAAATATAAATTCTAAGTTAAGTTTAATAGAGCTATATGCACTATGTAAATGTGTTGAAAAAGATTACATTTGTTCCATTCCGTAAAGTTATGCATTTTTTATGAGAAATACAAATTCCCCAAATTGCCAAAATCTTATTCAAAAGTTGCAAATATAGACAAAGTATCAACGTTTCAACTATAAGTGATTGGAATGAATGGTTTCGTTGTTTCTGAAAGAAATTGTGTAGTATGTTTAACAAAATGACATTTACATCCTTCCAAATCCCGCCCTCATAAATGTTTAAGTAAGTGGACGCCATAACAGCGAAGTATTAGTAAGCATTTTGGCCCTCCGTTTCTGTTGATTTCTAGTTTTAATGAAAATTAACATCTTGTTGGTGTGGAAGAGAATGATAATTTTCTCTAACATTATTAATTGTTTAAATTTAATTGATAAAATGCTCCTTGCAGAGCGAGTTTTTTTAAAATAAGGTTCTTATGACAACAAATTGTTTCATAATTAGTGAAAGCTTGAACTACATCAGGTCGATAACAAATTCATATTCATTACATTTTATTATGCTTACATGTATTTGGGTCGTACAATTTTTAAATTTTACAAAATTAACTAAAAATGGCGTTGAATTGGTTATAAGTATTTCATTGTGAGATCATCGAATACATTTTTGTTTACTGTAACTATATTTTGTAATAAAAGCATTTGGCATCATTTTAATCGATATCTTGCGAATACATATATGACTTTGTTTTGTTGTGTTGTGTCTGTTGTGCGACACAACAGTGTTTTGCTGTTGTGTTGGGTGCTGTGATAATGTGACGCCTATTTAATATAACCCACATTATGTTGTAAAAAAACTGGTACTAGCAAAGCAAATCGTACATCCTAATTAAAAATAGCGAAGAATTGTGGCAATTTCATTTCCAAATCTTAGGTTAATCAACTTATAGAAAATATAAACGTTGTAAGTTTTTTGTTGTAATGTTCTCCATTAGAAAGCATTTTTCAATCAAGTGCGTCTCATGGATTCGCACTCATGATCCTGCGCTCTATAACGTAAGTCAATGCTCAACCTCAAGATCCACCTGGTACACTATATTATGATTGATTTTATTGCATGTGCTGACAATAAGGATATTGGTCTAATTGAAATTTCAATTACCTTGTTTCGAAATTTTGCGTTAATATCATACTTAGACTTCTAAAACTAATTTAAGTTTTTCAATTTTAGAGATACGTTTTATTATTAATTTCTAAAGAGCACAACTTTGGCATAGTGAACTGAGAAATTCGGACATTGTTTTGGCAAGGATTATCAAATGTATCGAAATGACATTAATATAAATGAGCCAGGGCAAATATTTCTTGGGTTGAGCCGGGCTTGGGGCAAACTTTTCGAATGATGCCCATTTCTCACCTATAATGTTCAAAATGCACGTACGCAACGGGTAAGTGCATAGTTTCAAATCACCCTCTTCAAATGCAAATTGGTAAGATGTTTTTGCAACAACTGAACCTAATGAAATGATGGAAATATTCCTAAAATTATTTAAATCTTATTAGAATATTTAGTGTCACAACAACAGATTTAATACAATAGTCAAACCCTGCACTAAAATACAGCTTATAAGGAATTTTTAGATACATAAAGTGAAGAAAATTCGAAATGCTATGAACGAACTAGAAGTATTTGTAACATCAAGGATGATGAGGGATAAGTTATCTATATACAAATCGAAATAAATTAAACCAACCCTGCTCAAAATTTGTCAATTCACAAAAAAGTTTCTGTCCAATAAAATCAATGCGATAAAAGACGAACTTATAAAACTTCAGATAGTTTTAACAAATCGTTCAAAAATGTGGGTAGTGAGATTTAAATTAATATTTCACCTCATTTTGACTTCAATTTTACGAGTAACCATTAAATGGCAAAAACAAGGAACAATAAAAATGTAGCAAATACAGCGTTCCTTCAAAAATACCTATTCAAATAATTAAGCGAACTGTCCACTGAATTAGTATTTTCTTTCTTAACTATATTTTGTAGCGAATGCATTAAATCCAAAATCTTCCTTGACTGCTTAAAAGGCACGTTACTACGACTTACAAATAAGACAAAGAAAAAATTCCTCTCAATTATGGGCCAATTTCTATTATTTTCCGAACGGTTAATTTGTAATCGATTGTGTTATCACATCCAAAAACATAGCCTTTTAAAAACCTAATTTGGATTTAGAAAAATATTTTCAACAAGTGATGCACTTATCCAGGCAACCGAAGGCAGACGAACTTCTTGGACGATGAAAAAATGTTAATATTGAAGTAGCATTCGATAAATTGAATGTAGCAGAAAATAACAGGCAAAAAAGAGTTGTTAGAAATCATTCTTGATCCTCTTCCTCATTATTTAATATTTATTTATGAATGATAGTAACTGATACACTAACTGCAATGTAAACATGATGCATGTATATTCTACGGTGACAAATCATTTCAGGTTGCATGCAAAAAATCTAATTAACACAGTCCCAAAAACCTCAATTTACACAATAAATACTTTTCATGTGTGAAATGAATAACTTAACCCAATTAACCTCAAGCTATCCAAGGAGTTTTTACAATTTGTAATGCCATCTATAATAATTTTTTAAACGTTCGTAACTAAATAATAACGATATCAAAAATCTACGCCCAACAACTTCTAACTTTGTGCACGACGGGCCAACGGGACTCGGGTGGTCTATTGACAGAAAACAATGTAATTGAAATAAGTTATTGTTGCAATGGCTTTAGCCCGATTCAATAGCTGAACGCTAGGCATGGGAAGAATTTCAAATGTTTTGCGAAAATCGGATTTTCCGTTAAAAGTTTAATATGTTCTTGTGCTTGAAACAGGCACCAATTTTCAGCACACTTACTCTCAGATATCCCAGGATTCCCAGATTTCCTAATAAGTTTGGAGATTTTTTGTAGATGTGGAGAAAAATGTTTGTGCCTTTCGATGTACAATGAAAAGTTTTGAGTTAACTCACGGATGAAACAAAACCAAAAAGATATCTTTGATATAGTTCTAATCTGCACAATGGGTGCGTTCGCGCAGCGCACCGGTTTTGCACTAAAGCCCATGCTACACGAACAACTTTTGTCCCTCCCCAACTTTTGTCCAAAACTAATTAAATGACTAAAGTTGTTCGTGTAGCATACCAAATCAACAACAAAAGTTGGCGACAAAAGTTGTTCGTTCGGACGACAGAAATTGGTGACAAAAGTTGTTCGTTCGGACGACAAAAATCGGCGACAAAAGTTGTTCGTGTAGCATGGGCTTAAGTGTCAACTAGAGCATTCGCGCATCCCCCGGTTTGCATTTTCAGTGCCCACTGAAACCCAACTGTAAACAGCGGAAAGGTTTGTTTACTTAACAATTAAATTTCGTGCACACTACATTCGCGGTGGCAGCGGTAGTCAACCTAATTTACTCTTAGCCAATCAAATGTTGCTTATTTACAAGCTCGTTTCTTATTCGCCTATACTAAGACGATTTATCGACCTAAAAAATTTAAAATTTTGCCTTTTTAGTTAAATACGTAATTTTTTACCTAAACATTTTTGTGTAATATTGAGAAGAACCTTTCCACAAAAGAAGAGCACTTCTAGTGTGCAGACAATATACGTATACGACTAAAATGGTATGCAGTGTATAGGTACGTATAGTTTAATAATGATAACAAGCCACTAGTGAGCAAAAGCCAGCAATGTCATAATCAGCTGCCGGATTCCGACTCAAAGCACTTTATAATAGAATTCATTTCGTAGTAATTTGTGATTTGCATTAACAATAATTTTTTATTGGCCCGATCCACAGCCCTCGCTACCATAATATTTAGCACCTATATAGATTTTTTTGCATACAGCGCACAGTGTATGCATTTCAAAATTTTGTATCGAGAGCTTATATATATATA
>CABFPE010000188.1:1180328-1206762 GCA_900660155.1 Hofstenia miamia
ATTTTTTTCTGTAAAAATTGGTGTCAGCCCTCCCCCCCCCCTCCGTTTTAAAAACCCTGAACGCGCCGTCGGCTGAGATAGACACAGACGAGCGAACACTGAGAGGAAGTCTTTTTCAAATTCGTGATCCAAATGCAGCTAAAGCATGAGTAGAGTTAACAGTTCGCATCACGTAGGTAGTAGACATCATTACCAATTTCGTGGTTTGTAAACAAAACTCGGCTATAGTATGTTGCTATATAATTTATTGCATTCCAGAGAGTCAGAGCCATCTTGTAGATAATGCGAAAACGCACGGGCAAGCAATGAAGCTGTTTTAGAACAGGCGAAATGTGTTTCCATTTCTAGACAATTTTGTACAACTTGCAGTCTGCAGATGAAGATATCGGGTAAACCGACAAGTAGTTCACTATAAGAGTCAAAATGCGTAATATTAAAGACATGCGCTAGGCGCTTAGTTGTGTCATCAGTAATATAAACCCTGATTTGCCAAATTCTTCGCAAGGCAACATTTGATATATATATATATATATATATATAATTCCTATGCTATAACCCACACCTTATGATTTAACTTTAAATTATTTACGCTTCTTACGCTACTATTTTATTTTAGAAATGTCGATTAAAACATCTTCTCCAATATTAACCATAAAATCATTGTCAGTAGACGAAGAACAAGGTGAGTGAATATAAATAAATCTCTTAATAACTATTCTTGCTACTAGAATTGGTTGAAATACATAAAACGCCAACTCCTCCGCCACCCCCGCCTGCGTTTGCAAAAGCCTCACCTCTTCTGGAACTTCAACAAGTAGTCGTCGATGACACATGTTAGTCATTGTTATTAACTAAAGTGTATTGACGTGTTTTAACTTTACTCATTGCTAAAACCGTTCACTATCAAATAATGTCAAGTCGTGTGAAAGATATCGATAAAATAAATATGCATAAGAAACTAGCACTAAGTTTTCAATTTTTCAATTACTTACACTTCACAAACACTTTAATTTCAAATGTTTTTAAAGTTTGTTTCCAATTGAAAGCTTATATAACATGTTAATTTGCAAATTCAATTATTGAAATCATGTTTCTTGTTTGAAACAAATTTATCTGATACCTCGACTGATTTCAAGAGCTAACAATTTCCTCTAACAAATATTAAATTCAAAGAACCATTAAGGATAAAAGATCAGAGTTGTCAACGAGCCGAGCCGAGCTTGAGCACTGCATTGGATATATAATGAGCGCAAAACGAGCCTTTATTAAGCCAACCAAATTTATAGTTCTGCTTTTTAATTTTTCTATGCAGATTTTTCTTATTTTTTCTTTAAATATACTTTTTTACAATCTTATTTTAAAATGTTTATTAAATAATCGGAAGAGTTATGTAAAAAAGTCTGAGAACGCAATGTTTTTAAAAAGAAGCCTTATTGAAGGGTTTTATGTGCCAGCCGAGCCCAGTCGTGCTTAAAAATTTCGGGTCGTTGACAAATCTGTTATAGATGCATGCAGTAATTTTATATTTTGATTATTTAAATTATTTTTAACAATGTCTATCATTTAATTGACTTCAATAATGTAACAGCAAGAAGATCTACAATAAAAATTTTCTCATTTTCTGGTCTATATTTTTAATTGTTTGTATTTTTTACAAGACAAGTAATAATTCTTCAAGAAGCATTTGTATTAAAATTATTACTTTGCATTATTGGTATTGGATTATTGCCTTGGTCATTAGTCACAAAGCTCATTTCTGTGCAAATAGTTGTTCTGAAAATGACACATATTTATCATTTTAGAATCAGTTCAGGTAATAATTTTCGCACTGAATTTAAACTGTTTACTTTCTACTCAGGCTGGGAATCCTAAGCAATGTTATTAGTGATATTGTTTTACATTTTAGATAACATTTCATATGAAGTCGCACATTTATTTGATCAGAATCCGCCTGCTCGGGCAGAAATCTATGAAGTAAAAAGAGAACCAGGTCTGTTTGCAACTCTCAATTTTTCAAAGCATTGTTTTGAGATTTCTGACCACTGAAAAAATTTCATGTGCTTGAGAACATCTCACATGACTTTTTATAGTGTTTAATTCTTAAAAATCTTACTAACACAAATATATAAAAATATGATTTTTTAAAAAATGTAAAAAAGTAAGATTATTTAATATTTTACTAGAAAAAACATGTTCTTTGAAATGAGTATACTCTTGATTAGGTCGTCATTAGACTCATTAGACCACTATTAAAGTTCACCTCATTTTGTACCGGTTAATTTGAATGACATAAAAAATAATTTAGAGCCGATTGAGGAAGTTGAAGAGTTGCAACCTGAAATAATTTCTTCTATGACAGAAATGGAAGATATTGACAGTAAAGAGATTAAAGGTGATTAACTACTAAAATAAATAAATGTATGTTATCACATACATCATTTCTTCAATTTACTTAAAGTGAAATGTATTGTTTATCAAATGATTAAGTGTACAAGCAGTCTGTGGCCTCTTAGCAACATTAAGTGCATAGTAATGTCCCCACTCATTTGTTTTGTAAACACACAATTTCCGGGAGAATAATAAGTGCATGTGTTTTCCAATTACAAACAGGAGTTGTAAGAAAATACCTTATCTATTTGTGCATTGGCTGTAGATCAGTGTTTCTCTAACTTGTTGGGTTATTAATGTGCAAATTTTTTCTACTTCGTATTTACCTGCACTGCACTATAATATTATTGCAACTTATATATAAATTGAATATTCAGTCCTTTTGTGAAATTGGTAATGATTTTCTTCTAAAAAATTGGTAGCAAAAAATTTATCAAATTCGTTGTGTCACCTAACTTGTGATGATAGTACTAATTTATTCTTTAATATGTGTTTAGAAATAATTGTGATTGAAAAACCTATTAAAGATCCGACACCAGAACCAACACCAGTACCAAGTCCAGTACCATCTGAACCAAAAGAGGAACCTAAGCCTGGTAGAAATTGAAAATTTTTTAGAACCGTAATGCATTTATATTTAGAAACACCTATTTTAAAAGAGCCAACGCCACCGCCTTCACCAATACAAAAAGGTACTAGTTGCCATCAATTTATCAGTATATGATACGTTTTACTCAAAGTTAATGTCTGGCCATTTGAAAAAATTGTATATGTTCAAACTATGTACTTAACTATGGAATCACACTGTGTTATATAGTGCTTCATCAAGGGAGCCCTGGCTTTATTTCGCATGTGTCATGTCATTAACTGTTCAATCGTTGATGTGTTTCCCATAGGTTTTGAAATTCTAGTAAATTTGCATTTAAGAGTGTGTAGTGCCATTCAATGCAAACCATTTCGTATGATGCGGTAGTTTTTAATATATTATCAAAAACACAATTTGTCCTAAAATTGTACACATATTCTTAGCAATAGCCCAACACTATTTTATTTTTTAAAAATTTATTCTTACTGTTTAGGAACTTACAATCATTAATTGCTCTAAGTTGTATATGTACTTATTTATTGATAAATGTACGCATACTAAACAATGATAAATAAAATTGAATAATTATAAAGCAAAAATTGATTTTAGCTGGACTGTGCGTCCTATGCTAACATTGCATCGCATCACCACACATGATTGCATTTATTCAGCAATATTTTTACTTTTATCATCTGCGGTGCCACATTACTTACTATTATGGGATTTATGATTGAACTTAACAGTTTACCATGATCCTTGGTTATGCCATACACTATTGCAATTAATCGATATTTACTCCATTGGTTAGTAAATAAGATTTTATATGTTCTTTATATAATTTTAAAGAAATATAATCCAAAGCATTTTTTTTGAAAATTTTCATATGTATTGTTTTTCAGAATCGCCTGGGTTCAATATGGATTCTCTTCAAAACTAATAAAGATTAATTTCCATATAAATGTACATTTACTCCGAAAATCGGATTTTAGTGTCAAATTTTGTAGATACTTAACCTTATCAATAAGTGTTTTATTTGAGACTCGACTGGGGGCTTACTAGGCCCATCAACCTTTAAGCACTTATAATTGTTATATATCTGCAAACAATCGATAAAAAATTCTTAAAACATCAATCATAAAGTTCCGTCATTAATTAATGACGTCATCAAAAGGCTAGTTAGCCAAAATTCTTGATATTTTAATGTTATTCATTGGAATTTATTAGTCATCAGATAAGTTCTTAGTTTTCAATTAAATATTTGAATTATGATTGTTTAACATAACGAAGAAAAAAAGAGAGTGGATTTAGTTCAGTTTTTTTAAGCCAAAAATTTAATTCATACCCTTGTATTATAATTATAATTTTACTCCTGAAGAAACAAAATCTTCTCTGATAACTGCAAACGATATGATCAATACTAAAAACTATTCTCTAGAAAGTAGTTAAAAGAATATATAATAAAACAAAGTTCTTCAGAAAGAGTTAGAAATTTGCTAAAAAAACAAGAAATTTGCCCCTAAAAATGGAAACATTACTTCCTAGCCAATGTAAACTTTATATTTTTATGAAAGATGTATGAAATTAGCTTTTCATGAGTCTCAGAATTTGCAATTTAGCGAGAATTTAGGAAATTGGTAGTTTATAGTTGATTTGCTAGCTCGGTTTGTATGTCACGTCTTCAAAATTTTTCCACAATATTTAATCAAGTATGTTATTGAAAAAGTCAACAAATTTCAGAACAATTGATTAAGTAGTTACAAATTATCTACAAAAGTTTGAGTTCATGCCCCTATGGGCCTTCTAGCAGCCTCTCAGTTCTCATAGGGTCAAGACAAGTGATCCAAATCCATTATCTTAAAATAATAAAATAAGCTAAATCAGTTCTCATTTTTTCAAAGTTTTCAAAGTTTTAGCTGGAAATTATATCTTGATCACCCTCTTTCATACTAAAATTACAGGTTTTGCTTGTTAAAATTTTGCTAATTTTTTAAAAATTATTTCCTTTGGAATTTTCAATGCACTTCTTTTTTAAGATTATGTTTGCTCTTGGGTCATCGGTCGATAATTAAGAAACAAAATTTAAAACTATTGGCTGCATTGTTAATTATACACGCAAACAAGACTGCTTTAACATTTATATGTTTTAGCTGTGCGCGTAAGTAACTGTTTGGCGTTTGTGTTTTACATCATCTGAAAATGCTGTTAAATTGAGACTGTTCAATTTATCTTTACGTTCAGAAATTTGCAACATATAACATTAACGATTTTTATAGCTATATAGTGAGTGTAAGCTACAGTCTGAAAACAATTTCTCCAAATATATATATATATATATTCATCTAATGTATCCACGACTAATTTATATATGCTTTCGTTTTAAAAGAAATGCGCTTAAATCTTTAACATTAACGATCTGTTTTCTCAACGCATTTTTCGAATTGTTATACTTCAAAGTTACTGTCGTTTATTGGTGTTCTGATTGCAAATTGCAATTTCTTTGTGTTAAGATGTGTTTTAGCAAAGCGTGAAGTAAGTATACAGTTTTGCTTAAGTTGTACCATGCTGCTTTTAACATATTCTGATTTGAATAAATTTGATTGTAATTATTTAAACTGAAATGAAGTATATGCTTTTGCTCAAGTTCGCTTGAAACTTGACTTAACGTCTTTTATACTAACTATTTAACGCTAGTTGAATCTGTGACTTATTTTTCAGGTCTTCTACAATTAACAGGGCATTTACTTATGATGCATGAATAGCTCTCTAATATTACAGTTTTGCTTAAGTTGTACCATGCTGCTTTTAACATATTCTGATTTGAATAAATTTGATTGTAATTATTTAAACTGAAATGAAGTATATGCTTTTGCTCAAGTTCGCTTGAAACTTGACTTAACGTCTTTTATACTAACTATTTAACGCTAGTTGAATCTGTGACTTATTTTTCAGGTCTTCTACAATTAACAGGGCATTTACTTATGATGCATGAATAGCTCTCTAATATTACAGTTTTGCTTAAGTTGTACCATGCTGCTTTTAACATATTCTGATTTGAATAAATTTGATTGTAATTATTTAAACTGAAATGAAGTATATGCTTTTGCTCAAGTTCGCTTGAAACTTGACTTAACGTCTTTTATACTAACTATTTAACGCTAGTTGAATCTGTGACTTATTTTTCAGGTCTTCTACAATTAACAGGGCATTTACTTATGATGCATGAATAGCTCTCTAATATTACAGTTTTGCTTAAGTTGTACCATGCTGCTTTTAACATATTCTGATTTGAATAAATTTGATTGTAATTATTTAAACTGAAATGAAGTATATGCTTTTGCTCAAGTTCGCTTGAAACTTGACTTAACGTCTTTTATACTAACTATTTAACGCTAGTTGAATCTGTGACTTATTTTTCAGGTCTTCTACAATTAACAGGGCATTTACTTATGATGCATGAATAGCTCTCTAATATTACAGTTTTGCTTAAGTTGTACCATGCTGCTTTTAACATATTCTGATTTGAATAAATTTGATTGTAATTATTTAAACTGAAATGAAGTATATGCTTTTGCTCAAGTTCGCTTGAAACTTGACTTAACGTCTTTTATACTAACTATTTAACGCTAGTTGAATCTGTGACTTATTTTTCAGGTCTTCTACAATTAACAGGGCATTTACTTATGATGCATGAATAGCTCTCTAATATTACAGTTTTGCTTAAGTTGTACCATGCTGCTTTTAACATATTCTGATTTGAATAAATTTGATTGTAATTATTTAAACTGAAATGAAGTATATGCTTTTGCTCAAGTTCGCTTGAAACTTGACTTAACGTCTTTTATACTAACTATTTAACGCTAGTTGAATCTGTGACTTATTTTTCAGGTCTTCTACAATTAACAGGGCATTTACTTATGATGCATGAATAGCTCTCTAATATTACAGTTTTGCTTAAGTTGTACCATGCTGCTTTTAACATATTCTGATTTGAATAAATTTGATTGTAATTATTTAAACTGAAATGAAGTATATGCTTTTGCTCAAGTTCGCTTGAAACTTGACTTAACGTCTTTTATACTAACTATTTAACGCTAGTTGAATCTGTGACTTATTTTTCAGGTCTTCTACAATTAACAGGGCATTTACTTATGATGCATGAATAGCTCTCTAATATTACAGTTTTGCTTAAGTTGTACCATGCTGCTTTTAACATATTCTGATTTGAATAAATTTGATTGTAATTATTTAAACTGAAATGAAGTATATGCTTTTGCTCAAGTTCGCTTGAAACTTGACTTAACGTCTTTTATACTAACTATTTAACGCTAGTTGAATCTGTGACTTATTTTTCAGGTCTTCTACAATTAACAGGGCATTTACTTATGATGCATGAATAGCTCTCTAATATTACAGTTTTGCTTAAGTTGTACCATGCTGCTTTTAACATATTCTGATTTGAATAAATTTGATTGTAATTATTTAAACTGAAATGAAGTATATGCTTTTGCTCAAGTTCGCTTGAAACTTGACTTAACGTCTTTTATACTAACTATTTAACGCTAGTTGAATCTGTGACTTATTTTTCAGGTCTTCTACAATTAACAGGGCATTTACTTATGATGCATGAATAGCTCTCTAATATTACAGTTTTGATTAAAGTCACTGTTTAAATATCATACAACTAGTTACATTGTCTAATTCGTGCCATAGAAACGAAAGCGCGTTAAAGTTGTGGCCAAAAAAACTCCTCCACAATCGAAGACCCCAACGCCTCCATTGGCGAAGTCTCCTACTCCCGAGCCATCTGAGGTCAAAACAGAAGACGACCAACCAGAAGCTATTGCTCCACCTGAACCTGCCGTCCTCCCTGAAATTGATGTACCTGATGTTCCAGCTTACACTAGCCCAATACCAACGCCACCAGCGTCAATTCCATCCATTCAGAGTAGTAAGCCAAACACCCCCGCTTCGCAAGAACTGCCACGATTATCAATTGATAATTCTGCCCGCAGAGCTCGACAACAAGCGGCCAAGAGACAAGAAGCTATTAATAAATTCGGCAAAATTAAACGTAAATACGTGAGTATCAGCATTAAGTTTCTTTAGATATGGCTTTACACAGAGTTGTAAATTGTCTGCGTTTTTTCTGCCCTCACCCTGATTTCATTCGTAGCATTTTGATGCTGCCCGGCCTAAAACTTTCCAAGCAAGTTTTGAGGAAAGTAGTCTTCGGCGTTGCCATTGAATCCTATGGGATTTACTGGGACTTATAATTTCATTGGGGCTCGGAACATAAATGCCTAATCTTAACACTTTATTGCGTCACCGATGACTATGACCAATGATTATTTGAAAGTATGAGATCCGACCCCATTTGCAAGTCTGGTTTAACAAACTTGATTTGTGTTAAAATTTTACTGGTGATGTTTTAATTTAACGCACTTTGACTTACGTCATTTAAAAATATATTTATTAAGGAAATAGAAATTGAATTTCATTACAAGTTGCGTGGCATTTAGAACAGTCCTATAGAGCTTGTTATTATCTTACATTTACACGTAAGAATTTCTAGACTTATTGTGTGTTTTCCTTCTTCAGGAAAATTCTCTTTTCATTTGCAATTTGAACATAAATTACAGGATATTTTTAATTGAGGCAAAACTACTGAAAAGCATTTTAAGTACTTGTGCATTTTTTATTTACTTGCTTGTCGTAAAAAACAGAATGCACTAAGTCTCAGTGTTGAAAGTATAAATGATGAAGAATTGCAGTTGACCTTATATTTATAAATTTGGTTAATAAGTGCGAAATCTATTATTTTAATTGGGTTATCGTTGTATCTGTCACACTTCGCCAATCAATAGAAATGTCAATGTTAAAGTTCATTCCAAAATCATTCATCGATGTAGGATGTCATCCTACACTCTCAATCTAGAGGGATTTTAATGTAGTTTAATTCCCTCATATTCTGAACTCAATTGGTTTATTCAATACAAGTGAAAAAAATTCCATCAACGGAGAAATTGATTTCTACAAACGGTTTTCTGCCTAAAATTATTGTTCTGATACTAATTTTGAAATTTCAAATGTCTAAATATACGAAATGAACACAATTGTTGCAACAGATAATCAGATTGAGTTGCAACTTTATCATGCCCTCGCCCCCCCCCCTAGTTCGAATAAAGTTAGACGAAATGCTCTTGATCTTATTTTAAATCATCTAATATTTTGTTTTGTACTAAGGCACATTTTAAATAAAATCAAATGCACGTTCTCTATTCTTTTTTTGGATCATCTTGTTTGGAATCATCCAAATATCAGACACCAACTACTAGTGAAACTTTGTAGACATTAATTAACACTAGATGGTTCATTACTCATTGAAAAAATAGTAAAAATTTTTAGCTGGAAATTCTTATTAACTGTAAACTTAATTGGGTTTATTATGCAGAAGATCTACCCCAGTTCACGAAAAACCTTATTATTTTACTTATTTAGTGTTTTATCATGAAAATTAATAATAAATAAATGATTCTTCACCTAAAATAATTTTATTTATTAATATTATTTATATAATTTTTAACCTTTTAATTTTTGAAAAGATTTTAGAATTATCAATTATTTGTAATATGGGAGTGAATTTTACATGAAAATATTTTTTTATTCCATTGTACAGCAGCTGCGCAGCTCCGCATTAATTTCTGCAAGCAATGAAATTTTAGTTAAGCGTTTATAAATTTTGCTCCTATTGTATTACATAGCTTTCTGCAAATTCATTTATTCATGTTGCTTTGTTTTGAATGACAAATGCTGATTGGCAAATAATAAATTGGTCCATTCCATTTACCGTCTTTATATAGAATCATTGTTTAATTGTGAGTTTGACTCATAAATTAATCAACAGTTGTTAGTGGAAACGTTTATGGAATGGATGCCACCATTATGAATTTTTATTCTGCTATTCTACAAGGAAATTAAAAGGTTAGGGCATTATCACGTAAATTCAACAATTTTTTTTATATTCTGATAAAATTCTAAATATTGTTTTATCATATAATTTCAAACTATGTGTACTAAACTATTAATTCGGGAATTTTTATGTTTAAGCAATAATTGTAAAAAAAATTTTCAAATTAATTTATTTCGAAGTGTTTGTATGGTTTTATTTTTATATTAACTGATGTTCAAATTTATTTATAACAGTGCACTGCTTGTTTTTTTATAAAAATCACTAAAGAAAGTACTCAATTATTGCATAGAAAGCAAAAATTGCCTTAAATTATAAGCTTACAACATTAATGATATATATATATATATATATATATATATATATATATATATATATTGAAAAATTCACTTTGTTTTTGTATTAAAATTTATATCATCTAATAAAAACAACAATCACAATGTTAAAACTTTACTACCAATGTACGAATGCATAAGATTTATTTATGAATCAAAAATTTAATCCCAATAAAGAACACTACTAAAACGTGTTTAAAAATCAATGCAAACTTGCTTACAGATTAGTTAAAATTATTAATACAAAACTATGCAATTGTACCTTGCTTTGGTCGTGTAAAAGCAAGAGAAGTCAAATTTTTGGCATTCAACAGTTTTTCTACCATACTTTGTGCATAGCGAAGTCTGCTGTATAAAAGTTTTGTAGAATTAGAAGCCTTTAAATCAGAAATTTTAAAAGTACGAAAGATTTTTTTCTCGTCTATAAAAGAAACAGCTCCCATTATTGGACAGAAAATCAACTTTGTATGACATTCAAAGAAATTAAGTTGTAACGTTCCATTATTTAAAAACATAACAATAGCACTTCTTGTTCGAAACCAAGTTCGTAGAAATGGAAGTCGCATGTAATTATCAGCCTCTCTTCTTTTGATATAAGCTCCGGCTTTCAATAAGTGTTCGGTCATGTATGTGCGGAAGTATTTCAGTAAAGTAACTTTCTTTTTTAAATTTGGATCGAATCTATCTAAAGTAAAAAATGATTCAGCCATTTCTCTATCAATGAACTGCAAACTGGAATCATCGTCAAACAATATTAAGCGAGTATTATCATTAAACAATACACCGACAGAACCATCACACAATTGATAGCCTAGACCATATTTATCTGAATAATCAACCCACTTACTTATCCAATAAATGGGAATAAGTTGTGGAGACTCAGAATCTTCTGAAAGCTGTTCAGCGAACTCATCTCCAAAAGAGCATAAAACATTGTTTAACATTTTCTGGATATCTTTTAGATGAGTTTCAGGTGATACAAAATTTTCTAAAGGATCATCACTAACAGGAGGTATGTTCTTTTTTGGAAACTCATTAATATTAGGTTTGATTGCATGCGCTGAACTAGGAGTTACTTTTACGTTATTTGTGATAGTCATTTGTGATAATACCTTACGAGGCTCATAACTTTGAGACTGGACATCATTGAAACGAGGGGCTGTTGTTAAGCAAGAAATTGGCAGGGTTTTTGGACAAAATCCCGATTGGAAGAACTCATCATTTAAAATCATATCAACATTTGGTCGATCAGCTGGGTTATCACTTAATAAACGGGATAGAAGTGATCTAGCAGTGCGATTGAGTCTTTGTGGTAATCTGTAATCGTTGTTCCTAATTTTGAGATAGGTTTCTTTTAAAGATGAAGTTTCAAAAGGTGGATTACCTACAAGTAATGTATAAAGAATACATCCTACGGCCCATACATCTACTTCATAACTGTGACCTTTTTTTGTTAAGACCTCCGGAGCAATGTAGTTTGGAGTGCCACAAAGCGTTTTTTTACGTTCACCATCAAAATCAATTTTACTTGCTAAACCAAAATCACCAATTTTGACATCCATGGTATCATTCAAAAACAAATTACCTAATTTAAGATCCCTATGAATCACCTTCTCAGAATGAATATATTTAATAGCTGTAAGAATTTGTAACAAATAATAACGCGCTTCCGGTTCAGTAACAGCTTTTCTGCGTTTGTGTAATTCCATTAATGATTTTCTTTTACAAAGTTCTAAGATTATGTAAACAAAATCATCATCTTCAAAGAAACTATAAAACTTTACAACATGTTGATGCGATAAATTCCGATGAATTTCAATTTCCATTTTCATTTTTTCTCGTTGTGACTGTTTTTGAAGTAACGTTTTAGCTACTATTTTACCCGCGTACACCAATTTAGTTTGTAAGTCGGTAACTTCATATACTCTAGCAAAACCTCCTTTACCAAGAAAAACACCCTTTGAATAACTTCGTTTATTCACACGATCATTTATAATATTAGGAACTTGAACTTCCAAACTTTTTCCAGTACTTTGACTCATCATCTAATTAATAAGTACAATTAGTGAAATTATCATGAAGTAAACTTTTTGAAATTGTGCCAAGCATGTAATTATTTGAATATGAATATGTACTTTCAATTTAAATTACTAAATTATTTTGCAGTAAAAATTAAAAAAACATTGAATTATTTAAAAATTTTAATAAGAATTATATTAATGCACCTTAAACCCATTCAATATTTGTTACTAGGCAACTTATAAATGGCGGAGGGCTTCTCTATAGTCAAATCGTAGAAGGCTATATCAATATGCCTAACATTGGCAAATCGTTTGTTCAAGATAAAAAATTATTTGCAGATATAAGTAGACTTGGTTCAGCCAGCGACCTTGTTCAACGGGAAGGCTCATTTACGTCTTTCCGGTAAAATAGTATTTGTGTTTTCTTAAAACTGTGTAGTAGACATTAATATTGCTTTTAGTGTCTATTTATTTTAAATTAGCATTTACAATTCTGTCAAAACTTTTAGAAGCTATGCATATTCTTAATTGAATTGAATTAACTCGAATAGATTTAGGATTACGATTTTCAAAAAAGAAGCCACTAGTACTACCTTCCAATGGATTCAAAAATTAATATTTTTGAATTTATAGATATTAATAAAGGAGTTTTATCATTATAGCATTAAAAAGTTCGAAAATCATACTAATTTTTTATATATTAAATGGCAATATACCATAATTCCATCATCAATAATAATTTTGATGAAGACTACCTTATGTTTGCAATATTAAATATATTAAATGAAACGAAGGTCAAATTAAATGAAAAATTTATCCATATCAGCTTGCAGTGCAGCAGATAGTTGTTAGTACTGTACAATAATAAGTGCATAATAACCTAAGTTCAGTAAAATAAAGAATGACCTAGCTAACATAGCTAAGTACATAAATATGTAAAATTTTATTATAATAAAAGAATCAAACATTAGGCTAAAAACAGTGGAGGTCAAATGACTTTAAAAGACGGTTTGGAAATATTTATTGTTCGTGAGTATTTTTAGTCTTCTCTACTTCTTGCAGTCTTGACCGCTATGCGCATGTTGCATATTCTTGGGTTAAATATGCAAGGTTCCAGACTCCTGAATTTGTCTAAATAGATTATTGTCTGATTTGTTAGGCAATGGGGTGCAATCAATAATAATATTGAGTCTTACAGTTCGTTTCAGGACGCCATTAATCTTATTCAAAATTTTGAAAAATTAAGAACCAAAGAAATATAAAGTAATAACAGTTCCCTCATGTCGTTACCCAATGGTTTCTGTATCAATAATAGAAAACTTTGCCCCTTCTTCCCAAAGCTTCTATGTGTTGCTGAAACCTGATGTTCTCGTTCATTATGATCCCCAAAAATTTCACACTTGTCACACGTTCACGTTAATAACTTCCTCATGAATATTGTCGCAGAAACTCAATGCTACTTTGTGAGTCTTTTAATTATACAAAAATAAATTCTTTGCAGAAATACCAATTCTGCACAGCGTTAGGAATTTCAATTGCGTGGTTCCTTGGGATTGGCGGCGTGTTGTCAGTCCGCGGATATTGATATCGTTAGCTACGTAAAATAGACCAGGTCCGTTGGTAGTATCTTGTGTGACATCCACATTGTGGATTTAGCTTCTGTCGCTTGACCGTTAAGCGTTGTATCAAGAAACTACAGTATAATCACATGATGTTTCTATTCACGATTGGTTGCAGTTTCAATAATCCTTCAATTATTAATGACTTATAAACATTAATTAATGCTTTGCTTATGTTAAGAATAATCATGATTCTTCAAGTTTCCTGTATTAATAATAATACATATATTTCGTTCAATTTAGCTATCAATGCTCATGATTTCGACCATATTTGGCAAAATTCATATTGATTACTTGACAAGTAGTTGTTATATGCTGGAGAGATATATGCATAAAAACTGATGCGCTCAAATATACGAGAGTAGATGTCTAATTGAAACTGGACGCATATCTTTATAGGCTGTTTGATTTTCATACTTAGTTATTGGTCGGATGTTTCTGATCTCGGCATTTATCTTGTTTCCGATATAAATTATGTATATATGCGGTCGGTTCGGCAAGGTAAAGGACATTTTCACATATCCAGGATGGTATACACAATTTCTGAAAAAGCCAAAAAGGATATATATATATATATATATATATATATATATTATAACATTTTTTTGATACGAAAATATATAAAATGAGAACAGCTTAAGAAAAATTGAAATTTTGTGATCTCTCCAATATCGTCTGCTTACTTACTATGAGCATGAATGTTGTTTTGCTCAAACTTTCATTAGGGTTTGTTTGGTAACAGTGTTCAATAGAAAGATGGCATGAGTTACCATTTGATTAGACACGCAAGTCCGATTTGATGCTTGACTTCTTTTTGCAATTTGTCCGAAGTTTACAGAAAATAACATCGTGATAGCAATGGATTGAAGTATGATCACTTGCACTTTATTGAAGAACCTTTGCTTCGGACAATGAGTTATCATATCGCCTTTTGCATCCCCTTTCTGCAAGTATGACAGCTTTTTATCCATCCATTGTAACAAGTGATGAAGTGACCAAGTTTAGCAAATCAAACAGTATATATATATATATATATATATATATCACTTTGCTATTTCTACTGCCCAAGTATGTTAAACTTGCTTATCCCAAAATGAGTGATATATCAGATAGCTGGATTCTTATTGGCGAATTTGCAATGCCTAATTATGACTGCAAAATTGTGATTTAGTTGCATATTGCATTTCTGGTTGATATGAGTTAATTAGCTTGCTGAAAAAAAAATTTAAATATTTACATTACGTTCACATACTTTTCTCATTTTTGAAAATATATACAAACAGTATATATATATATATATATATATATATATATATATAATATATATATGTTTCAATCTTGAATGATTTTTACTATGAGAATGCATTTGGAGAAATAATTCACACAGTGGATAACATAGAAATGTGAAGTTGCAGTTTTCTTGCATCGCTTCTTTCGATTGAGATAAGCAGCTTCATCACAGGGTAGCCTCTTCGCATTATGACTTTCTTAATGGGACAAGTGGCTTCAAATAGATCACGTAAGGAGTTTTTAAAAGCTGATTTAGCCATATCCACATTCCCATACAGCATAAAATTCTCGTAATAGATCTCAGATAAAATATATGAAACACGTTCCTTGAATATCTCTATTTTCAGCAGAGTTGAAGCTCGAGTAGCCACGACTGCAGCATGGTCACTCGAAGCCGTGGCCATTATTGTCTGCACCTTTTCATAAAGGCACTACTCTACAAGCCAATCATTTCTTGTGGGCTCATCACTTGAAGCATGTAAACAACAGTAATAAGGTTAACATCAAATCCATGAAAATCACATCATATAACTGTGGCCTCTAGATTAAACTACTGGTATACTTCTTTTACTTTGCTGTTTGTGTCTGCAACGAGGTTTAATTAGCAATTTGATCCCTTATATTTTTCTTTTCCTGTTCTTGTTGGGTTTTCTGGATATGAACATCTGTTCCTAATAGTTCTTCATCCTGTAAATTCTGCCAACATTTTGCAGTACGTGATGTTCTGACAGTGATAGTACAGGTCGCTTTGCAGGATTGATAGGATCATACTTATCAATACGCAACACGTCGTTGATAACTACTGATTCTTTAGCTTTATATTCTAGGATCTTGCTTACCGCGTCTCTAATTTTTGACTTGGTTTCACTTGGATCTCCTTTCAAATGTTTTACAAAATCGATGACCTCTTTCAATACTCTCTTTTCAATAAGTAACTGACGTACATAAAGATAACTAGCTTTGTCTTGAGAAAGGTAGCTGTTACAGAACCAGATGAACCAATCCAACTACCACCATCGTGCTTCTAGCATTTTGAACATTGCTCTTTCACAGCTGCCAAATCTACTGAGGAGTCCTAGATTGTCCTCGCCTAGTCGTGATCATGTATCTCAATCCAATGAAGATGTATAATAAACAGGCAGCTAAACCAAAAAAATACGGATAGGGTGTTATACACCAATAACTATAACCAATTACAAGAAAAAATTGAAACTAGTCTTGTACATGAGGCTGCAAACACACAAATCTTTCTTTATTGTAATGAAATATACACATATGGGGAATATGTAATGCTTATGGCCTGCAATAATTTATTTTGCTGTATTTAAATTATTCCATATTAGATGTACACTTGGATCTTTTTAATCTCTCTATAAGTCTCTATAAACTTAACGTTGATTTAATGTTTCTGGAAATTCGAAAATGTGTTCTTTTTATTTTAAGTGTATTTCAATTAGTTCCTTCTTCAAATACAGTCATAGAAAGAGGAATTTGTGTAGAATCTGTTTAATTGAAATATGAGATGTTTCTCTTCTAAAATATATACACTATGCAATATATTTTGTCCGTACATAATATTCAACCTGCTTGTTTTTGGAAAATTAACCAGGTAAGTGATTGCACGAACGCTTGATGACTTTAATTCGCCCATATCTATATTTATTTTGAATGAACATCGATGTTGTGGCGAAAGAACATCAGTGAGATTCCAAAGTGCTCCTTTGAAATCGGCATTAACAATGGGATAAAATTTGGTCTTCAAGCCTCATTCTAGGATTAGCACAAGTTGAAAAACGCTTCCATTCAGAACATCAGCAATTTCCAGAATTGATTGCGATCTAGAAAAATAGTTTTATCTTGTTTTTTACAGTTCCAATTGCTTCACGTAAAATGAACACTGCATCAGTGTTTTACGCTTTTGAAGTTTTCCAATTGATGATAAAAAAATGAAAATTTGCAGAAACAAAAGTGATTTGACTTTCGAGCAGTGTTGTGTTTTTCCTGCCAGATTTGGACATGCCAGAGTCGAGATTGTTAAGTACTTGCAAATTCAAAGCTTTGTGCATAGTAAAATATCCTTTGGATCCAACTACCCAACGAGTTAGAATGGGATGTCTATGAAGTACCAAATTGGTTTTTGAAGTGAAAAAAACTTTTTGGTGTTGTTTTTAATGATAATTTTTTTCATGAAAGATATAAACGAATCAACAACTGGAAATAAACACGTACATAATCTGCTAGGTGATGCAAGGCATTTCATGTTACATGAAGCAGGTCTTCGTCTGTTTCCTTCAAAGCTTTACCTGCTTTTAACATGTAAGTAGCTGCGCGTCAGTTACAATAATACACCTTGTTTTGAAACATATCTCTCGCAATGTAAAGTTCCAGAAATTTTCAAAATGCATTATTCACAATTTTGTGTAGCAAAGCATTTGGCAAGTTCTTCTCGAATAGATCTCTCTTGGGGCAGTTATTTTACAAAGCTGTTCTTTTGATTTCAGCCCTCAATCCTTACATGTTTTGTGCAATATCGGTTGTACGTTGGCATTTGCCTGTAATTGACGTCAGTTGAACATGCGTGCCAAAATACCACATTAGGTAGTGCATTGATGTCCAGATATTGCTCCCACTGCCAATAATTTTGGAATTATCCCTATAATTAATAACGTTGATTTTACAAGTGAATACAACGAGGTCAAGCACACAGTGTTTTAAACTGGATCATTGTGCAGCGTGTTTCTAATAAAATCCCAATGACAATTTATTCAAATAAGAATTACTTTTCTTTGAAAATCAGTTTGTTGTTTCTGCGAATTAGTGCAAAATATATAAATTTTGTCGTAAATGCGGTAAAATTTTGTTAAAACTGACAAAAGTTAATAAATGTGTGAAAAATTGCGTCATGGTAAACGCAATTTTATCCGGACCCTGGCGTTTAGAGTCAATATTTTCGAGCAAAGAAATTTAAATGCATTAATCAAGGACTCATATAAGTCTATTACACAAACCGCTTCCATAAATGTTTTTGACATCGTATTCACCCGGTTTTAAAGACAATAAAGACGACAACTATATGCTCCAATAAAAAGTTGACTGGTTGTTGGCCTATAACTACTACTAAGGCATCTATATTCACAGTGTATCTGCATTTAGTTCCTGGACTGCCTGGAAATTTGTCTTGGCTAAATGCATTTCTTTTTGCGGTTGCATCCACTTGTCTTAACTTTATATATGTCACTGTTAGTTTCATTCATATTTGAAGGTGTCTACATCAACCATTGTCACTTTTTGTAGTGGTTTTGATTGAAATGTCAATTCGTAACAATCCCCTCTAAGCGCATTTTCTATCACATTTATACTGACGAAATATATTTGCTTTAACCCAAAACTTCCTAACTTTTTTCTATAAAGATAATTTATCTAAATTTGAACTAAAGCTATATATGTGTTTGAATATGCAAATTAATAAAACTTTATCATTTTGTTTGCAATTAGGATATTAAGGGATGGATGACATTTCACCAAATGAAAATATATGTACCCACTGTTGTAAAATGTAGGAAATTTAGAAATAGAAAAATTTATACTTTTTATGAATAATTGGGTACACAGCACATGTCAAGTAGAGAGGCATTACATGTAGTGCAGCATTTAGCATTTTTATCTATTCCAAAATTTTTACGTACAACACATCTGATTGGCTTGTGACTAACTGCCATCAAATGCTGCTAACCCAGATGTAAAAGTATCTATTTTAAGATTTGTTTGTACACTATGCCATTGTAAAACATTTTGTGATAATGTACCTAATTTCCAATAAATTAAGGTTATCACTAGACTAATGACTGATGTTACGAATAGGTTCCTGACAAACATTTGATGTTGCAATATCAACAATTTTCTAGCCATCTCTTTAAGCATAGCTTGATATCACAAACTGTATGGATATTTCCATGTGGCTTTTCCAGCTAAAAATTAGCCTTTTCCAATTCTGTCATTTTGCACCATTCCTAATAGACAGACTTCTTGAAGTAAGCTCATCGAAAACACGGAGATTTAAAAATAATTGTCTGTCATACGATTTTGGTTAAATTTGCAAAATTTCTATGGAAGATTGTCAGCATAATTAGGAAGTACACTTGCACCTATGCACTATTCAGTATGATATTTCCCAACATTTTTCTCTTGCAACAGATCAAGCACGTTGTTAATAATTTGCATTTTTTGGCCTCCGAATTCTGCAAAATAGTGTTTTTCGGTTAAAACTTTGGTTTTCTTATCCATGGTCTAAGGATTTAGTAGCCTACACAACTCTTTTACCATTAGTTAAATGAAATGGTTATCTGAAATACTCGTTTCCTGGTGCCACCCCTTGTTTTAGTTTTTCGGACAATTAAAGAATCAAATTTACTAACAAATGTGACCAAGTTTTTAGTGCTTTTGTACTCTGTTTAATCAAATACAAATATATTGTTGCGGTTATCAGCATTGCATTAAGGTAATATTCGCGTTAACTTATAAGCATCATTTGTGATTCTATTTATAGATAGCCTATCAATGAAAAAGTTATTCCACAAGGTCCTTTACTGCTTAGTTGAGTTTAAAGGCAATTTAATTAGACGGAATTTCATCTTCTGAATAATATTGTTGTGTTAGTGAAGCAAGATTTAAGTTTGGAGATAAAGTTCTTTAAGTAGATCAAATTACAAGATATGACTAATTATGAAGAATATCACCTGTTATACAATATAAGAATCTCCAAATATCAAACAACTTAGCATGTAATTCTGTAATGAGTATATTATATTTGTGTAAAACCGCAATCCAAATTCTGAACGAACAATAATTATAATTACAACTAACAAGGAAGGAATTCGTAGGGCTACATATTTTGAAAGCATGAGCTACAGATGTCACTGCTTACATATTAACATGATTATTGTCCCTATACTCATATGAGGCGAATATGATAGATGTTGTGCCCTCATGAAATTGAAAAGTATTAGGTAGTGTTCAGACCTACAGCTTTGTGTTTTATCGCGTTCAGACCTACAACTTTGTTCACAACTTTCTGGAAATTAACACTAGAACAGCGAGTACACCTTGAGAATAAATTTACATCCTATGTTTCAAATGCGAAAATGATTGAATAGAAAAAAAATTCAATTCTACTAACTGCAAATTCAGTGTGATTATCAACATAATTGGAAGTACATGTACCTGCTAGTGTTTTTTTGCTGAATGAATAATGAACAAACGCTTATATATCATTTTGACCTATTGTTGTGTTTCTAGTGTTAAAAGGTTCACAAAAATTTTTTATCGCGTTCAGACCTAAAACTTTGTTCACAACTTTTGTTTTAGATTCAATTTAAATTTTCAAAACTAGTATATTGTAATTCAAAAATAAGAACAAAATTCTAAATGTAAATTACTCTAAAATGTATTCAGAAGCAATTAATGAAAGTACAATGCTTGTTGAAATATTAAGTAAAATTAGGAGTGTAGCTGGTAAGCGAAATGATTTAAAAATATTGATTAGCAACCACATGTTTACTGAAAGATTATAAGTCGACATAACTTTAAATGCAATTTAGTAAACACTAAGGTCCTTAAAAATTTAATTCTGATCTAGGATTCGGAAATTTTAATAGACTGTATAGCAAGTGACTTTGGATTCCTTTTAAATATAATGGGACGTTGCTTTTTGTGCAATCACAAAGATATCTGCGAGATATTTCACCCAGGGTTTTCGAGGCGAGTTCGAGTTACTCGGTCCGAGTTCGAGTTTTTACTTTTCGAGTTCTTGTATTTTTTAAAGAAAACTCCGAGTTCGATCGAGTTTTTTCTAATTCTGAGTTTTTTAGAGTAAAAAATATTTATTTTACAATGATTCCCTGTTATATAAGCTAAAAAAGATAGTTATTTGCAATTGATGACTGAAATGATCCAAAAAGGGTACTCTAGAATTGTGTGAACTAAGGCGGTAACTAGAGGCAAAGTAGCTGCTTGTTTCCTCCCAAATACAATTGTTCAACATGCTTTGGTATTTCACTCAGTGTTGTACTCAGCAGGCCACGAGTGCTAAATTCGTGTTCAGTTAAAGCACGCAATTGTTAACGCTATTTTAGAGTATCCTTTTTGGACCGCTTCCCTAAAGACATTGAAATTTAATTTTTACGGCATTTTCTTCTGGATTTTCGATCGAGTTTGAGTGTTGATGATTTCTGTTCCGAGTTTTGCGAGCTTATTCGAGTCCGAACGCTTATCATTCCGAGTACTCGAAAACCCTGATTTTACCAACTGACAGACTTAATGTAAAGTGTATCAATTGCGTTTCTTCATCCATCGATTACATATGCTTATTAATGAAATAAGCAAATAAATTATCGAGAGTAAATAATTTTTTGAATTGGGTATCGCACACTAGTTCATAATTTAATGAATGCCTGCAACCCATCGGAATTAATAATTTACAGTATAAGCTGCTTGTTTAATTATTCTTTAGTTTATGATAAACATTCAGTTTTGAAAAGTTCACAACAAAGTTTTTCGCGTTCACACTTGAAACTTTGTTGTCAACCCCATTATCTCTCAAAAAGTTGTCAGCCAAAGTAAAATCGATTTAACTCTGAAAACTTGGTTGACAACAAAGTTTTTTGCGTTCACACTTACAACATTTGCTGACAACCTCCTTAAATTCGAAAAAATTGTGAACAAAGTTGTATGTCTGAACGCTACTTTAGAATACTTTTGTTACAATGAGTAAGCACTTCTTAGCAGTCATTGTCTCTACAATTCAATTAAGTGTGTATGAAAGTGTCTCATTTGTATCTCTAAATATGCTTCTATGTACATTATGAATTTTCTATAACAATCTAGTAAAACAAAATAAATGCAAACTAATCCACAATTTTTTTTTAATGAAGGACTTTTTACATTGCAACACTATTTTGCTTTGATTTTTATAGCGTTTAGGTTAAAACAGTTCAAGAATTATTTCCACTAGAAGTTCCGCCATTATATGTGTATTATATTTTTATATTATCAGGGTTTTTGTCCATTTTTACACATTGAAACTTTAAATAGTCTCAGACTGTCTTTTAAAATTTTCATTTTTTATATTAACATTAACAATATTTTTGACGTAATGATTTAACTGCTTTTTTAAAAAAAGTTACTGTAGAAGTTTAGCCACACTACGAGGGATAAACTTTTTGATACGTCACTTGGAGAAATTGAATCAAAGGAAAGTGCTGGATCTGTCTTTCAAAAGCCACGAGGTAGTTTTTAATTATATTAGAAAACAATACTTGAAATTGTAAATATTTTTTTCACTTTTAATTCGTATTGAAATAATCAAAATTCAATATTCGGCAAAATTTACTAACCTTCCTTTAGTATAAATGATGTTGAAATTCTTTTCTGTGATATCTCATATTATAGCATGGTTTTTAAAGATATTGAAGCCAGTGTTTATTTACAAATACACTTGTTGATTTAACTAACAATGACTTCTGCGTACGCGCATAGCAATGATTGACTTGCTTCTATAATCATACTATTCTCATATTTAAAATTTTAAGGGTTTTCAATTTTATGAATATATTCTAGATGATTTTTAATTTGCCATGTAATTTTCTAGCTTGTAATTTTTTAATCAAAATTATTTTTCGAGACCAAATATTTCTACGTCACGTTTTCTCTTGGGATGCAAATGTCAAATTTCGTAAAAAATTCACAAAGAAGTTCTCCTAGCCTGCAGAAAGTGTCTTCTATATACGCGCAACATAATGATTGATTTGTTTATCTATGTAATTGTTTCTTTTAACATTAGATTAGTAAAAGCTTTTCATTTTTTAGATTGTCATGTGATTTACTAGCTTGCTCAACGTTTTGGACCACAATGTATTTTTGAGACAAGTTTTAAAGGAAAAAACAGTCAATGCCCTCATGATTTCTTTGGAGATGCCAATTTCAAATTTTATATAAATGTGTCGATAAGTTTCTATCGCTGTATTTTATGTAAAGGTTAAGGACAGCTGGATAAATTTCATTATAATCCTTGGTATAGGCAACCTAGTAAGTTTCAAATTGAGAAAAATATAAAATAGTAGTAACATTCTTACATCTGCGAACAATGACATTGTTTTAATTCTAGAACTACAAGATTAAATCATGTTAAGGAATGAAAACTGCTATATCTCAAACAGCTATTCTAACTTTTCTAAGTTTATCACATCATTAACTAAGTAAACGAAACGACTTTGAATAAAAGTTTAATTAACAACTCCACAATTATTTAAATTCTCTGTTTGATTTTTTGTAATGGTAATTGAAACATTATCATTTTATAATGCAAGTTTTCAAATTGGCTTTGTTTTTTAATACTCCTATGTAACTTTACTAATCATAATTCTTATATCAAATAAGTATTACTTTTCATTTCGTTAGTAAAAACTTTCTTCCTTTAAAGAGGTTTGTATTTGTATACTTATTCAAATAAATTTCCATTAACCTTCTATGAAATACGCTTAAATTCGTGTTTAAACTTTCTTCTTCTATTGTAGTGCAATCTGGGATATTTAATATAAATTTGTTATTATAATAGTGTTATTTGCAAAATTGTCTCTGTCAAAATATGAATTTTACGGAAAGTCAGTAATTTTGGAATATTGTTAGGGACGATTTTCAAGACTGAATGTTATTTTCGCTTAAAATAATTGTATGTTATTGTATGAATAGTAACAATATTCTTAGACTTGTGTATTTAGATGCTCAGCGAACTTTTGAATATCAACTCGAGAATTTAAACAAGTCCCAGGTATGTCAAAAAGTTTGATTTATATGATATATTTGTTTCTTGTACAATTAGTGTATTATTAAAACTACATACATATTTTTAAACTTTCTTGCATATCTTGTTTACATATTAAAATATCAATTTTTTATGTAGTACCAAGGATTGTTGTATTGATTGTTGAAAATGTGTATTCTGGTATCGCTACAAGCTTTGATTTCGTAAGCCAATCAAATTAGCAAAAATATGAACGGCAGTAATTTAATTATATTAGTTAACCCAATGTGTGAATAAATTGCATCACTATTATTGTTTTGTTCTGACCATGAGTAGAGGCACTCGAATAATAATGTATAGCGAGTTCCTACGACGCTTTGAAATTTTAAGAACACGAAAGTTGCTTGTGCTTTTGTATAATCTCAATTCCTAATGCTCAGGCAATCAGGAGATATTATGTCCATGGTTTGCAACAACTAACCTTAACTGTTTCCCTTCATATAATAATGGACCCATTGTAGCGACAGCAACTGGGCGCTGTTTAAAAACAAAAATGAAAGAAGAGATACTGCTCTATCACATGGTCTTTCAAATTTATATAGGTTATTAGTTCTTGAGTTATAATTTTTTAAAATTTTTTCAAGATCCATTAAAAATTTTTAAAAATTTCCTTATCATTTTAAGGTTAAGTGCATAAGTAGGAATACATATTATCATTATTTAGCAATTTTAATTATTATATTAAATATTTATCAACCTTTTTGTATACATAATTTCTGATGATTTTAACTGACCACTTCCTATAGAAAAGTCAACTTGCGCTTGGTACTAAGGAAATTGCCTTAAGTTTACACACTACAAGGTTTTTCAAAATATCATTTCTTATTATGTATATATTCTATTAATGTTTTAAATTCCCTGAAAGATTTTCCAATAAAAATTTTATATTCCTCTACAAGTTTAAAACTTTAAAAACAACTTACACATTTCTCATAATTCCTGTCAGGTTAATGCATATTTCTAGTCCTTTCTGGAACAGCATATATTCTATTAGAACGTATTAAAGATTGCAATTCAATAACAGTCATACATTTCAATGTAAATTAAAAAATGATTTGTCTGAATCAAATCGGTCATGTTAATTAGTTGGGTTGCGTCACCTCCGCCTTAAATCTCAACTTGCTTCCAAGAAAAAGTTCCAACTTTGATAATTAGCGCGTAGTAAATTCGTTAACTTAAGTGAGAATTGACTGCTGTTTAAGACACAGTTAGTGATCAATATTGTACTTTTAAATATTATTTTAAGGGAAAGCGTTATCGTTTACCAATGCTTGGGGATAAACCGCATGAAGTCACTGGGAGAAAACCACTTCCTGCCATAACCAAGAATAGCATGGAGCTACCGTACATAATCTACAATCCCGGTATTAATTCCATGCATATAAATAAATGATTATTTTTTAGAGTTTTACTATAAGAGTAACATTTCCTACGCCGATACAAGTCACACGAAGTGTGTGGAAACATTTTTAAAACCGTGGTGGATCGAGCGTCTTGGTGCGTGGGTGCCCATAGAGTTCGAAAACCATACGCAGTACAATGCCTTTTGGGAAAGAATGGAGTTGATTGAAAAGCAATGCAGTCTGCATCATAAAGTAAGTACTTGCTAATTTTTTGGTTTTGTCCTCGTGCCCTTGTAGTTTATGCTTGAGTGAAAATCAAATTGAAAAAATATTTAAAAAATTAACAATGACTGCATCAATCACAACAGACTTCACATGTAAAATGCATTTAGACCGACTTTGTTTAAAAGTAATTTTTACTAATTTAGAACATGTTAATTCCAGGAATGAATATTTGTCAACGCTGTCTACAACACAGACTCCGCTTTGAAGAAAAATTACGGTTACCTAAGCAAATTTCAAGCGGTAAGTTTTAATTATTTAAAAATTATACTATTTTCGTGCAATTCTTCAATAAGGTTGCATTTGTTTAATATTGCAAGTATATCATTTGCTTGCAACATACATCACGATGACTCTGGTGCATGCCCTATATGCTCCAAATCTCTACACATTTCGTATTCCTTTGTGATAACATTTAATGGAAAGCATTAATGTATATTTCTATACTGCGGTAGAATGAAAATCAAATGTGTACATAGGCGGTAGAAAATAGGTGCATCTTGAGCTTAGCTGAGATCAGTGGCGTGTTTAGGGGGCAGGAAGGGGCCCGCCTCCTCTTTTGGGGCCAGCTGCGAACACTTAATTGAAATGTTCTCTTTTCCTCACAATTGAAAATATTTCATTTTAATTCAAGATGTCATCAATCCATTTGCGCCTAAAAACAGACAATTGCATTTTGTGTATATTTACTTTTGTTTAAAAAAACTTTTGATTTACAATTGTTTTTCTGTAAAAATTGGTGTCAG
>CABFPE010000188.1:1207232-1229714 GCA_900660155.1 Hofstenia miamia
CAATTGTTTTTCTGTAAAAATTGGTGTCAGCCCTCCCCCCCCCCTCCGTTTTAAAAACCCTGAACGCGCCGTCGGCTGAGATAGACACAGACGAGCGAACACTGAGAGGAAGTCTTTTTCAAATTCGTGATCCAAATGCAGCTAAAGCATGAGTAGAGTTAACAGTTCGCATCACGTAGGTAGTAGACATCATTACCAATTTCGTGGTTTGTAAACAAAACTCGGCTATAGTATGTTGCTATATAATTTATTGCATTCCAGAGAGTCAGAGCCATCTTGTAGATAATGCGAAAACGCACGGGCAAGCAATGAAGCTGTTTTAGAACAGGCGAAATGTGTTTCCATTTCTAGACAATTTTGTACAACTTGCAGTCTGCAGATGAAGATATCGGGTAAACCGACAAGTAGTTCACTATAAGAGTCAAAATGCGTAATATTAAAGACATGCGCTAGGCGCTTAGTTGTGTCATCAGTAATATAAACCCTGATTTGCCAAATTCTTCGCAAGGCAACATTTGATATATATATATATATATATATATAATTCCTATGCTATAACCCACACCTTATGATTTAACTTTAAATTATTTACGCTTCTTACGCTACTATTTTATTTTAGAAATGTCGATTAAAACATCTTCTCCAATATTAACCATAAAATCATTGTCAGTAGACGAAGAACAAGGTGAGTGAATATAAATAAATCTCTTAATAACTATTCTTGCTACTAGAATTGGTTGAAATACATAAAACGCCAACTCCTCCGCCACCCCCGCCTGCGTTTGCAAAAGCCTCACCTCTTCTGGAACTTCAACAAGTAGTCGTCGATGACACATGTTAGTCATTGTTATTAACTAAAGTGTATTGACGTGTTTTAACTTTACTCATTGCTAAAACCGTTCACTATCAAATAATGTCAAGTCGTGTGAAAGATATCGATAAAATAAATATGCATAAGAAACTAGCACTAAGTTTTCAATTTTTCAATTACTTACACTTCACAAACACTTTAATTTCAAATGTTTTTAAAGTTTGTTTCCAATTGAAAGCTTATATAACATGTTAATTTGCAAATTCAATTATTGAAATCATGTTTCTTGTTTGAAACAAATTTATCTGATACCTCGACTGATTTCAAGAGCTAACAATTTCCTCTAACAAATATTAAATTCAAAGAACCATTAAGGATAAAAGATCAGAGTTGTCAACGAGCCGAGCCGAGCTTGAGCACTGCATTGGATATATAATGAGCGCAAAACGAGCCTTTATTAAGCCAACCAAATTTATAGTTCTGCTTTTTAATTTTTCTATGCAGATTTTTCTTATTTTTTCTTTAAATATACTTTTTTACAATCTTATTTTAAAATGTTTATTAAATAATCGGAAGAGTTATGTAAAAAAGTCTGAGAACGCAATGTTTTTAAAAAGAAGCCTTATTGAAGGGTTTTATGTGCCAGCCGAGCCCAGTCGTGCTTAAAAATTTCGGGTCGTTGACAAATCTGTTATAGATGCATGCAGTAATTTTATATTTTGATTATTTAAATTATTTTTAACAATGTCTATCATTTAATTGACTTCAATAATGTAACAGCAAGAAGATCTACAATAAAAATTTTCTCATTTTCTGGTCTATATTTTTAATTGTTTGTATTTTTTACAAGACAAGTAATAATTCTTCAAGAAGCATTTGTATTAAAATTATTACTTTGCATTATTGGTATTGGATTATTGCCTTGGTCATTAGTCACAAAGCTCATTTCTGTGCAAATAGTTGTTCTGAAAATGACACATATTTATCATTTTAGAATCAGTTCAGGTAATAATTTTCGCACTGAATTTAAACTGTTTACTTTCTACTCAGGCTGGGAATCCTAAGCAATGTTATTAGTGATATTGTTTTACATTTTAGATAACATTTCATATGAAGTCGCACATTTATTTGATCAGAATCCGCCTGCTCGGGCAGAAATCTATGAAGTAAAAAGAGAACCAGGTCTGTTTGCAACTCTCAATTTTTCAAAGCATTGTTTTGAGATTTCTGACCACTGAAAAAATTTCATGTGCTTGAGAACATCTCACATGACTTTTTATAGTGTTTAATTCTTAAAAATCTTACTAACACAAATATATAAAAATATGATTTTTTAAAAAATGTAAAAAAGTAAGATTATTTAATATTTTACTAGAAACTTCATGTTCTTTGAAATGTGTATACTCTTGATTAGGTCGTCATTAGACTCATTAGACCACTATTAAAGTTCACCTCATTTTGTACCGGTTAATTTGAATGACATAAAAAATAATTTAGAGCCGATTGAGGAAGTTGAAGAGTTGCAACCTGAAATAATTTCTTCTATGACAGAAATGGAAGATATTGACAGTAAAGAGATTAAAGGTGATTAACTACTAAAATAAATAAATGTATGTTATCACATACATCATTTCTTCAATTTACTTAAAGTGAAATGTATTGTTTATCAAATGATTAAGTGTACAAGCAGTCTGTGGCCTCTTAGCAACATTAAGTGCATAGTAATGTCCCCACTCATTTGTTTTGTAAACACACAATTTCCGGGAGAATAATAAGTGCATGTGTTTTCCAATTACAAACAGGAGTTGTAAGAAAATACCTTATCTATTTGTGCATTGGCTGTAGATCAGTGTTTCTCTAACTTGTTGGGTTATTAATGTGCAAATTTTTTCTACTTCGTATTTACCTGCACTGCACTATAATATTATTGCAACTTATATATAAATTGAATATTCAGTCCTTTTGTGAAATTGGTAATGATTTTCTTCTAAAAAATTGGTAGCAAAAAATTTATCAAATTCGTTGTGTCACCTAACTTGTGATGATAGTACTAATTTATTCTTTAATATGTGTTTAGAAATAATTGTGATTGAAAAACCTATTAAAGATCCGACACCAGAACCAACACCAGTACCAAGTCCAGTACCATCTGAACCAAAAGAGGAACCTAAGCCTGGTAGAAATTGAAAATTTTTTAGAACCGTAATGCATTTATATTTAGAAACACCTATTTTAAAAGAGCCAACGCCACCGCCTTCACCAATACAAAAAGGTACTAGTTGCCATCAATTTATCAGTATATGATACGTTTTACTCAAAGTTAATGTCTGGCCATTTGAAAAAATTGTATATGTTCAAACTATGTACTTAACTATGGAATCACACTGTGTTATATAGTGCTTCATCAAGGGAGCCCTGGCTTTATTTCGCATGTGTCATGTCATTAACTGTTCAATCGTTGATGTGTTTCCCATAGGTTTTGAAATTCTAGTAAATTTGCATTTAAGAGTGTGTAGTGCCATTCAATGCAAACCATTTCGTATGATGCGGTAGTTTTTAATATATTATCAAAAACACAATTTGTCCTAAAATTGTACACATATTCTTAGCAATAGCCCAACACTATTTTATTTTTTAAAAATTTATTCTTACTGTTTAGGAACTTACAATCATTAATTGCTCTAAGTTGTATATGTACTTATTTATTGATAAATGTACGCATACTAAACAATGATAAATAAAATTGAATAATTATAAAGCAAAAATTGATTTTAGCTGGACTGTGCGTCCTATGCTAACATTGCATCGCATCACCACACATGATTGCATTTATTCAGCAATATTTTTACTTTTATCATCTGCGGTGCCACATTACTTACTATTATGGGATTTATGATTGAACTTAACAGTTTACCATGATCCTTGGTTATGCCATACACTATTGCAATTAATCGATATTTACTCCATTGGTTAGTAAATAAGATTTTATATGTTCTTTATATAATTTTAAAGAAATATAATCCAAAGCATTTTTTTTGAAAATTTTCATATGTATTGTTTTTCAGAATCGCCTGGGTTCAATATGGATTCTCTTCAAAACTAATAAAGATTAATTTCCATATAAATGTACATTTACTCCGAAAATCGGATTTTAGTGTCAAATTTTGTAGATACTTAACCTTATCAATAAGTGTTTTATTTGAGACTCGACTGGGGGCTTACTAGGCCCATCAACCTTTAAGCACTTATAATTGTTATATATCTGCAAACAATCGATAAAAAATTCTTAAAACATCAATCATAAAGTTCCGTCATTAATTAATGACGTCATCAAAAGGCTAGTTAGCCAAAATTCTTGATATTTTAATGTTATTCATTGGAATTTATTAGTCATCAGATAAGTTCTTAGTTTTCAATTAAATATTTGAATTATGATTGTTTAACATAACGAAGAAAAAAAGAGAGTGGATTTAGTTCAGTTTTTTTAAGCCAAAAATTTAATTCATACCCTTGTATTATAATTATAATTTTACTCCTGAAGAAACAAAATCTTCTCTGATAACTGCAAACGATATGATCAATACTAAAAACTATTCTCTAGAAAGTAGTTAAAAGAATATATAATAAAACAAAGTTCTTCAGAAAGAGTTAGAAATTTGCTAAAAAAACAAGAAATTTGCCCCTAAAAATGGAAACATTACTTCCTAGCCAATGTAAACTTTATATTTTTATGAAAGATGTATGAAATTAGCTTTTCATGAGTCTCAGAATTTGCAATTTAGCGAGAATTTAGGAAATTGGTAGTTTATAGTTGATTTGCTAGCTCGGTTTGTATGTCACGTCTTCAAAATTTTTCCACAATATTTAATCAAGTATGTTATTGAAAAAGTCAACAAATTTCAGAACAATTGATTAAGTAGTTACAAATTATCTACAAAAGTTTGAGTTCATGCCCCTATGGGCCTTCTAGCAGCCTCTCAGTTCTCATAGGGTCAAGACAAGTGATCCAAATCCATTATCTTAAAATAATAAAATAAGCTAAATCAGTTCTCATTTTTTCAAAGTTTTCAAAGTTTTAGCTGGAAATTATATCTTGATCACCCTCTTTCATACTAAAATTACAGGTTTTGCTTGTTAAAATTTTGCTAATTTTTTAAAAATTATTTCCTTTGGAATTTTCAATGCACTTCTTTTTTAAGATTATGTTTGCTCTTGGGTCATCGGTCGATAATTAAGAAACAAAATTTAAAACTATTGGCTGCATTGTTAATTATACACGCAAACAAGACTGCTTTAACATTTATATGTTTTAGCTGTGCGCGTAAGTAACTGTTTGGCGTTTGTGTTTTACATCATCTGAAAATGCTGTTAAATTGAGACTGTTCAATTTATCTTTACGTTCAGAAATTTGCAACATATAACATTAACGATTTTTATAGCTATATAGTGAGTGTAAGCTACAGTCTGAAAACAATTTCTCCAAATATATATATATATATATTCATCTAATGTATCCACGACTAATTTATATATGCTTTCGTTTTAAAAGAAATGCGCTTAAATCTTTAACATTAACGATCTGTTTTCTCAACGCATTTTTCGAATTGTTATACTTCAAAGTTACTGTCGTTTATTGGTGTTCTGATTGCAAATTGCAATTTCTTTGTGTTAAGATGTGTTTTAGCAAAGCGTGAAGTAAGTATACAGTTTTGCTTAAGTTGTACCATGCTGCTTTTAACATATTCTGATTTGAATAAATTTGATTGTAATTATTTAAACTGAAATGAAGTATATGCTTTTGCTCAAGTTCGCTTGAAACTTGACTTAACGTCTTTTATACTAACTATTTAACGCTAGTTGAATCTGTGACTTATTTTTCAGGTCTTCTACAATTAACAGGGCATTTACTTATGATGCATGAATAGCTCTCTAATATTACAGTTTTGCTTAAGTTGTACCATGCTGCTTTTAACATATTCTGATTTGAATAAATTTGATTGTAATTATTTAAACTGAAATGAAGTATATGCTTTTGCTCAAGTTCGCTTGAAACTTGACTTAACGTCTTTTATACTAACTATTTAACGCTAGTTGAATCTGTGACTTATTTTTCAGGTCTTCTACAATTAACAGGGCATTTACTTATGATGCATGAATAGCTCTCTAATATTACAGTTTTGCTTAAGTTGTACCATGCTGCTTTTAACATATTCTGATTTGAATAAATTTGATTGTAATTATTTAAACTGAAATGAAGTATATGCTTTTGCTCAAGTTCGCTTGAAACTTGACTTAACGTCTTTTATACTAACTATTTAACGCTAGTTGAATCTGTGACTTATTTTTCAGGTCTTCTACAATTAACAGGGCATTTACTTATGATGCATGAATAGCTCTCTAATATTACAGTTTTGCTTAAGTTGTACCATGCTGCTTTTAACATATTCTGATTTGAATAAATTTGATTGTAATTATTTAAACTGAAATGAAGTATATGCTTTTGCTCAAGTTCGCTTGAAACTTGACTTAACGTCTTTTATACTAACTATTTAACGCTAGTTGAATCTGTGACTTATTTTTCAGGTCTTCTACAATTAACAGGGCATTTACTTATGATGCATGAATAGCTCTCTAATATTACAGTTTTGCTTAAGTTGTACCATGCTGCTTTTAACATATTCTGATTTGAATAAATTTGATTGTAATTATTTAAACTGAAATGAAGTATATGCTTTTGCTCAAGTTCGCTTGAAACTTGACTTAACGTCTTTTATACTAACTATTTAACGCTAGTTGAATCTGTGACTTATTTTTCAGGTCTTCTACAATTAACAGGGCATTTACTTATGATGCATGAATAGCTCTCTAATATTACAGTTTTGCTTAAGTTGTACCATGCTGCTTTTAACATATTCTGATTTGAATAAATTTGATTGTAATTATTTAAACTGAAATGAAGTATATGCTTTTGCTCAAGTTCGCTTGAAACTTGACTTAACGTCTTTTATACTAACTATTTAACGCTAGTTGAATCTGTGACTTATTTTTCAGGTCTTCTACAATTAACAGGGCATTTACTTATGATGCATGAATAGCTCTCTAATATTACAGTTTTGCTTAAGTTGTACCATGCTGCTTTTAACATATTCTGATTTGAATAAATTTGATTGTAATTATTTAAACTGAAATGAAGTATATGCTTTTGCTCAAGTTCGCTTGAAACTTGACTTAACGTCTTTTATACTAACTATTTAACGCTAGTTGAATCTGTGACTTATTTTTCAGGTCTTCTACAATTAACAGGGCATTTACTTATGATGCATGAATAGCTCTCTAATATTACAGTTTTGCTTAAGTTGTACCATGCTGCTTTTAACATATTCTGATTTGAATAAATTTGATTGTAATTATTTAAACTGAAATGAAGTATATGCTTTTGCTCAAGTTCGCTTGAAACTTGACTTAACGTCTTTTATACTAACTATTTAACGCTAGTTGAATCTGTGACTTATTTTTCAGGTCTTCTACAATTAACAGGGCATTTACTTATGATGCATGAATAGCTCTCTAATATTACAGTTTTGCTTAAGTTGTACCATGCTGCTTTTAACATATTCTGATTTGAATAAATTTGATTGTAATTATTTAAACTGAAATGAAGTATATGCTTTTGCTCAAGTTCGCTTGAAACTTGACTTAACGTCTTTTATACTAACTATTTAACGCTAGTTGAATCTGTGACTTATTTTTCAGGTCTTCTACAATTAACAGGGCATTTACTTATGATGCATGAATAGCTCTCTAATATTACAGTTTTGATTAAAGTCACTGTTTAAATATCATACAACTAGTTACATTGTCTAATTCGTGCCATAGAAACGAAAGCGCGTTAAAGTTGTGGCCAAAAAAACTCCTCCACAATCGAAGACCCCAACGCCTCCATTGGCGAAGTCTCCTACTCCCGAGCCATCTGAGGTCAAAACAGAAGACGACCAACCAGAAGCTATTGCTCCACCTGAACCTGCCGTCCTCCCTGAAATTGATGTACCTGATGTTCCAGCTTACACTAGCCCAATACCAACGCCACCAGCGTCAATTCCATCCATTCAGAGTAGTAAGCCAAACACCCCCGCTTCGCAAGAACTGCCACGATTATCAATTGATAATTCTGCCCGCAGAGCTCGACAACAAGCGGCCAAGAGACAAGAAGCTATTAATAAATTCGGCAAAATTAAACGTAAATACGTGAGTATCAGCATTAAGTTTCTTTAGATATGGCTTTACACAGAGTTGTAAATTGTCTGCGTTTTTTCTGCCCTCACCCTGATTTCATTCGTAGCATTTTGATGCTGCCCGGCCTAAAACTTTCCAAGCAAGTTTTGAGGAAAGTAGTCTTCGGCGTTGCCATTGAATCCTATGGGATTTACTGGGACTTATAATTTCATTGGGGCTCGGAACATAAATGCCTAATCTTAACACTTTATTGCGTCACCGATGACTATGACCAATGATTATTTGAAAGTATGAGATCCGACCCCATTTGCAAGTCTGGTTTAACAAACTTGATTTGTGTTAAAATTTTACTGGTGATGTTTTAATTTAACGCACTTTGACTTACGTCATTTAAAAATATATTTATTAAGGAAATAGAAATTGAATTTCATTACAAGTTGCGTGGCATTTAGAACAGTCCTATAGAGCTTGTTATTATCTTACATTTACACGTAAGAATTTCTAGACTTATTGTGTGTTTTCCTTCTTCAGGAAAATTCTCTTTTCATTTGCAATTTGAACATAAATTACAGGATATTTTTAATTGAGGCAAAACTACTGAAAAGCATTTTAAGTACTTGTGCATTTTTTATTTACTTGCTTGTCGTAAAAAACAGAATGCACTAAGTCTCAGTGTTGAAAGTATAAATGATGAAGAATTGCAGTTGACCTTATATTTATAAATTTGGTTAATAAGTGCGAAATCTATTATTTTAATTGGGTTATCGTTGTATCTGTCACACTTCGCCAATCAATAGAAATGTCAATGTTAAAGTTCATTCCAAAATCATTCATCGATGTAGGATGTCATCCTACACTCTCAATCTAGAGGGATTTTAATGTAGTTTAATTCCCTCATATTCTGAACTCAATTGGTTTATTCAATACAAGTGAAAAAAATTCCATCAACGGAGAAATTGATTTCTACAAACGGTTTTCTGCCTAAAATTATTGTTCTGATACTAATTTTGAAATTTCAAATGTCTAAATATACGAAATGAACACAATTGTTGCAACAGATAATCAGATTGAGTTGCAACTTTATCATGCCCTCGCCCCCCCCCCTAGTTCGAATAAAGTTAGACGAAATGCTCTTGATCTTATTTTAAATCATCTAATATTTTGTTTTGTACTAAGGCACATTTTAAATAAAATCAAATGCACGTTCTCTATTCTTTTTTTGGATCATCTTGTTTGGAATCATCCAAATATCAGACACCAACTACTAGTGAAACTTTGTAGACATTAATTAACACTAGATGGTTCATTACTCATTGAAAAAATAGTAAAAATTTTTAGCTGGAAATTCTTATTAACTGTAAACTTAATTGGGTTTATTATGCAGAAGATCTACCCCAGTTCACGAAAAACCTTATTATTTTACTTATTTAGTGTTTTATCATGAAAATTAATAATAAATAAATGATTCTTCACCTAAAATAATTTTATTTATTAATATTATTTATATAATTTTTAACCTTTTAATTTTTGAAAAGATTTTAGAATTATCAATTATTTGTAATATGGGAGTGAATTTTACATGAAAATATTTTTTTATTCCATTGTACAGCAGCTGCGCAGCTCCGCATTAATTTCTGCAAGCAATGAAATTTTAGTTAAGCGTTTATAAATTTTGCTCCTATTGTATTACATAGCTTTCTGCAAATTCATTTATTCATGTTGCTTTGTTTTGAATGACAAATGCTGATTGGCAAATAATAAATTGGTCCATTCCATTTACCGTCTTTATATAGAATCATTGTTTAATTGTGAGTTTGACTCATAAATTAATCAACAGTTGTTAGTGGAAACGTTTATGGAATGGATGCCACCATTATGAATTTTTATTCTGCTATTCTACAAGGAAATTAAAAGGTTAGGGCATTATCACGTAAATTCAACAATTTTTTTTATATTCTGATAAAATTCTAAATATTGTTTTATCATATAATTTCAAACTATGTGTACTAAACTATTAATTCGGGAATTTTTATGTTTAAGCAATAATTGTAAAAAAAATTTTCAAATTAATTTATTTCGAAGTGTTTGTATGGTTTTATTTTTATATTAACTGATGTTCAAATTTATTTATAACAGTGCACTGCTTGTTTTTTTATAAAAATCACTAAAGAAAGTACTCAATTATTGCATAGAAAGCAAAAATTGCCTTAAATTATAAGCTTACAACATTAATGCTATATATATATATATATATATATATATATAGCTTAAGTACGAGTTGTTTTATGGTAGATTATGTGATGTGTCTTTCTTATGAAGTCATTGAAGTGCAGTAAATATAGATGCTTAGAATTGCACCACTGCAGATTAGGGTTACACTTAGCCCTGAACTTTTTAACACTGGCTCCTATTTGCTACTGAGTGTTAGAGGCAACAGCAGTGCACTGATGGTGCTCCCATATTTTCATTAATCAAAAAACTTGTTTTTTGCTTAACGGAAAATCTATTTTGCTCATATTTTCAATTCCACATTATGCTATTCTATAATATACTTAATTTTCTCGTTAGGCTAAACTATATATAACTCTGCTACCCTATATAAATATGCGACCTTTGAAATTCGCTTAAGTGTTTATGTATAAGTTGAAATTACGGTTTCTATTTGATCTTTCTTTGTATCTCTAATGAATTAAGAGATCCTTGCTAAAATTTATTCTTTAGCACTTAGATCTATTTCAAGTAGAATTGATTGAAATTTAAGCTGTTTTGGACGAACCGATTATGTAAATAATTTAGGTATCAAATCATCTTTAGAATTGGAGCGCCCTGTATTTGCAAATGTCACTGTTTGTGTAAAAAACATAGTGCTCGTACATTTTTAATGTCACCACTAATTTCCTCTTGTCAAATGGTGAAGTGTTAATTATTGATCTGAGAGTGTATTTAGAAGCGTGCTGATATCCAATCTCAAGAGATGGATCCTGTCGAACTGGACGATGATGATTTTCTCGCAAAGTATTGCATCTACAATAAAGATAATCATCAAGAACTCAAGCAAATCTTTACCCAGGTCAGCAGAGAGCTTTTGTTTTAGATCGGTTTTCGTATGTATTTAACGGTTAAACAATGTTAAAATAAGATAAGGTCTAACGACGTTTGGGGTAACAAAGTTACCCCATTATAAAATAGTTTAAGACAGCATAGAGAAATTTAAATTTTTGAAAATTATATTTACTAATTATATGTTAAGGAAACAACATTTTGACATTTTGAATTAAAATATATCATGAATTTGCGGGAAATTTTACTATAAAAAATTTGATCTAATTATATTCAATCAAAACAAACATTCCTAATCAAATGTTATACAAAAAGCAAGTACAATTTAATGTTTAGCGCAAGGAAGCCACGCAAGATTCACATTGAACATATTTACTGCTGTGATGCTGACAAACAAATTTAGTACACATTGAACACCTGATTGTTGTTTTTCACTTCAAAATTTCTTTCGCATAAATAGCAACGGCCTTTTTTTTTAACACTTTGCGAAGTAGTAGATGTATTGATGGTGCTTTCTTTGTATCCCAGCAATCTAAGAGCTGTTACAGAAGACGAAGGCAAACGATATTATTTTAGTCTATTATTGCGAATGTGTTTATCTACCATGTCATATGCTACATCAGTGAGAAACTTAAATCTGCTAAGATTAGGCATTTGATTGGTCTCCTTGTGTAAAATGAAACCATTAACTAAGGCCACATCTATAAGATTGAAAAAAAATCCATAAGACCATCGTCTACACTTACGCATGCTAGAATAAAATCTGTCTATGTGATCAAGACTATCCACACCTGATTTTGTTTCATTGTAAAATTTTATAATATTAGGTAGACCATCAGAATCAAAAGAGAGGTTTTGGTGCATTGTTGATAACACTAAAACTGGTGTATTCGGTTTACCCCAATATGGCAACAGAGCTTGATCATCAGATTTATAAAGTTTAGAAGATTTCTTTTGTCTGTTGGTCAGATCTTTAGCTATTGCAGGAATATCTCTCCTGTTACTACGCAATGCGCCAACAAGTGTTGTGTTGCGATGAATTAGTTTTTCAGCTAATGTGCAGCTAGTAAACCAATTGTCCATTGTTACATTATGACCCTTATCTAATTGCTTCACTTACAGATAATCCATTTCTTTCATTGGCAGATAATGTTTGTTCTCCAATGTAAGCAAATCCAGTAATAGCATAGCTAGTTTGTGCATCACATACCCAAACAATCTTAATACCTTATTTTCCTGGTTTGGTACTGATATATTGTCGAAAACTAACACAACCGTGGTATTCTAACAGTTGTTCATCAATTGTTAGATTTGGATGAGGAACATAAGGTTGTCTTATGTTGGACAATCATTAGCATTCCGTTGACGTTTATCATCGCATCTAAAAATCCCTTTATTAGTGCGAATCTTTCCATAGTCATAGTGGCTCGAATGACTGGTGGACCTTCCCTTTCTGAGCACAAGCTGCGGTATTGTACCTTCAATCTCAGGCCTATCCACTTGTTTCCAAGGAATTTTATGAGTCTCGGAATGATCTAGTCCAGCTAAATATCGACGAGCTTGTAGGTTTGTGTAACGAATACAATCTTCTATGATTTCATCCATAAATATCATAAGAGAATCAGATGGTTTCATAATTCGTATATGATTTCGTGTACCAGGTTTAGTGCGAATGATGTTATGAGATGGTTCTCTGCCAACTGAATTATTTTTCGTATCAGGAATTGAAGTCCAAATTCTGCCAGATGGAGCAGATTGCACTGCGTCGTCTTCCTCATCACTTGTAGAATTTTCAAGATTCACTAAATTGTTTACTTCTAGGTCGCTCACTGTTCTCTCATTGTTTTCTGCAAATTCAGAAATATCTATATGTAATTCTTCATTGGAATCCTCAATGTTATCTAGATCTAGATCTTCCTCATCTGTTTCAAATTGAAATTCCTGCAGATTTAAATTTGCAATAGCTCTTTCCGTAGCCTGCCTTCTTGGCATAACAACTAAAAATTTATAAAAACTTAGCATTTAAAAACTAAAAAATGAATTATAATAATGACAATATGGATATATTTTTGGCTTCAAAATAAATAAATATTTATTTAAATGTACATGGATGCATAGCATTAGGGTGTTTCAAGTATAGCACTAATTGTAATTACAAGCAACCATCCTAAAACAAAAATTTAAAGTGGATTTCTTTTGGGGTAACAATTACCCCAAACTTAGCCTAATGATATTTTTGAAGAATCTTAGTAAGTAAAATTAAGCTAGCCTCCATAATTTGCAGACAAGAAGTACTTTAAAAATGTGGAAAAGTCACAATAAATCAGATGCTTCCTAATCGATTTGCGTTCAAATTCCTACGCTATTTGTTCTTGGGGTAACAGAATTACCCCAAACTTAGCCTAATGATATTTTTGAAGAATCTTAGTAAGTAAAATTAAGCTAGCCTCCATAATTTGCAGACAAGAAGTACTTTAAAAATGTGGAAAAGTCACAATAAATCAGATGCTTCCTAATCGATTTGCGTTCAAATTCCTACGCTATTTGTTCTTGGGGTAACAGAATTACCCCAAACTTAGCCTAATGATATTTTTGAAGAATCTTAGTAAGTAAAATTAAGCTAGCCTCCATAATTTGCAGACAAGAAGTACTTTAAAAATGTGGAAAAGTCACAATAAATCAGATGCTTCCTAATCGATTTGCGTTCAAATTCCTACGCTATTTGTTCTTGGGGTAACAGAATTACCCCAAACTTAGCCTAATGATATTTTTGAAGAATCTTAGTAAGTAAAATTAAGCTAGCCTCCATAATTTGCAGACAAGAAGTACTTTAAAAATGTGGAAAAGTCACAATAAATCAGATGCTTCCTAATCGATTTGCGTTCAAATTCCTACGCTATTTGTTCTTGGGGTAACAGAATTACCCCAAACTTAGTTTAACAGTTAACGTATGGATTTAATATTCGGCATTTTTTACATCGGCTCAATTTGCATATATTATTACACTGAGTTGCTTTCATTTCTCAATTTCTTTTATAATAGATTTTTTATTGGCTTCAATTTTAAAATTCTGCAAGCGGCACATTTGTATTGCCCTACTCTTTAATGGCGGATACTAGTAGTTTCTTAATTAAGCATAGCTTGTTTAATGATTTGAGAATTTGTAGCCATTTTGCTTTTGTAACAGGTACCGGTTAATCGGTTATCCGATAACACTGCGTTGACCGATTAACGAAATATGTTACCAATTAATCCAAATGTTAATAATCGTGAGTGAACTTTTCACATAAACAATTTTTGAATATTCTTGGAAAAAGATTTGCCATGTATCTTAGCATTATATCGATTATTTTATTGCAATCATATGGTATCAAAAATGAATCCTTTCCTTAAATTTCGTGCAATAAACAATTGTATTATAATAATTGCGATTAATACCTTTACATTAATTATTTAAAATTTTCTCATAAAACCGATAAATTAGCAGTGCAAATGACACAGTGATTTAAGCTGAAATCCACAAACACAAATATAATAATGAAACGTAAAATTCAAAACGGAAGCAGTGTATTTTTGTTCAAATTTAATTATTTATGAGGTCTACTATACTAAATTAATGCTAGTGGTTTCAAGCAGAACAATTAATTTAGTAAAAATTATTTTTATTCATAGTAAAGAATTGCATTTTTTTATAAATAAGATGATTTAAATTTTTTTTTAATTTAGGTCTTTTAGGTGTTTTACCCTTAATACGATGAAATTATCTTCTGTTTTCCCGTTTTCAGGCTTTACTATTCTATTACTGTAAGTGTAGCGTAACTCAGTCAAAGTGAATTTAGTGAATTGGTGTAATCTATAACTGAAAGCAAATACTCTTCGCAAAGAAACTGCTATTAATTTATCTTGTTTATATTTTAATAATTTCATTTTAGAAAATTCAATAAAGGAATAATTTCAGTTTTCAATATTGAAATTTTATACATGGCGTTAATTTCAAACAAGTTATAAAGCTTATGATATTTTAAGTATTTGATAAATATATTCTACATATTTCCGTTTTATTGAAAAGATTTATAGTGAGTTCAACACCTTTAACTAATATTTATATTTTGGGATAACTTAATGCGACAGCCAAATAAGACTATAAAATTATAAAATAAAGGTGTTGTAATCTTAACACATTTATATTCTGTTAGCACTTTATATAACAACTGAGTAAACAAAAGAGGTGACAACAAGTCTACGTTTGTAATCAAGCAAATAAAGATGCTATTTTCTTGTTTTTATACAGGCGTTGAATGATAGACTTCTTTTCCACACTCTATTTATTCAGTTGTCATAATACAATAGGGGATTTAATTTTTTATGTGAAACTTTGTAATTAATCACAATGTTCTCCCAAGACGTGTCGCATGACCCGAAGTTACATCTGAGCTAAAATTTGTTTTATTTAATATCCAACGTTATAATTACAATAAATTTTACTTAAAATCGAGAAGCAACTATTATGCACTCGTATAATTAGTTTTACAATCTATTTCTTAACAATTTTTTGAAACTGTTATTTGTAGCTATCGCAAACCTGGATTGTTATTAATAACAATGAACAACGGTCATATAGTTTTGAGAATCACATTAAATTTCCAACAACTATTTTGATTTATTGATTAGTTTTCAATTAATCACAAATTTCATATGAGTGTTTCATATTTTTTGTTATGTTGATCTTTTTTACTCAAGTGCACACAATTGCTTTATTTTTCCTGTTATATTTCACAAAGTAGCCTAGCAGGCAGTGTTGGTCGATTTAAATCACTCGATTTAAATCGGATTTAAATCATGATTTAAATCAAAGCACATTATTAGTTCAATTATTGATTTAAATCAAATACACTAAAAGAGATACAAGTAGTGTATTCTAATTATTTTGAAGTCATTGCCGTGATATTGGAAGGAATTGGCAAGCTCTGAAATGTTGTTTTGCATGTTTTTTTATCTTTAGTTTGCTTAAAATTGATTAAATTATTGTATTTCAAAAATAGTCGTATCAAAAGGATTTCTAATATTTACTACCTCGGAAGATTATATGGGGTAAAATTGAAATTTAGATAGAAAAATCCGATTTAATTTAAAAAAATCCTATTTATATAAAAAAATTCGATTTTTTAAATTTAAATCGGAATTTTTCTCAACACTCGTAGCAGGTCAAATCTGGTCATTGGGTCATTTTTTTTATAATTTACCAAATTTTATGGTCGTTCTGTGACCCGGTTGCAAATCTTAGTAATCAGATTCTTCGTAATTTATTTTCACGTCCCGGTTTCCTTCATGTAAGTCAGGCTTAATTTTTTGAAAGCGACGGTAGTTTTTAGCACAACAAAATAGACTACAAAACTTGAGATCTGATACATCCTTGTTCTAATTGGTCAAGGCGGTAAAGATAAATTTGTTGTGATGAATATTCAAAAGTAATAGCATTCAAATTTTGCTCTATCGTAGGTAATCACTGATCAAATCAAATCGAAACATTTCAGTAAAATCGATGATATTGTATTCAATTCAACTGCAAGTGTCTTATTAAACAGATTATGGTTAGAGCGGACAAAATTGCTAAAGGTCATAATTGCAAAATTATGTCAAATTTCAGCGATTAGTGGCAATTTTTAGCTTGAAATTGGCAATTTATTGATACAAGATAAAAAAATTACATTTCTAAGGCTCAAGGCACACTAAAAGGTGTTTAGTCCACTGAGGTGCTTCCACCAAATGACTGCAGTTCTCTTTTTGACTCTCTTGAGAAAAAATTTAGCTACAAAATAGGTCTTCTGTTATAAATTTTTATGTATTCGCATAATTCAATTTTTCTTTCTGTCTTTAGAAGTTCAAAAATTTTGTCTAATTTGATTTCTTCAATATTTTCGTAAATTTTCAGCGCTGAAAATAATTTTATGAAACACTTTAATTTGGTCTTCTCTACTTATGATCTGTCCTTGTATTGCTGAGCTTTACATGTACTGCACGCCAATTTTTAATCAATTCAGTGATGAGAACGGTTTACTACTTTTTGGTGCCTTCTGAAATAATCATGTATGTTTTTAGTATGATGAGGATGAAGACGGTCTCTTAACGCCATTGGAAATTATCAGTGCTTTTCAATGCTTAGGTGGAAGCTACAGTGTCAGTGAAAACGAAATTGAATACATTCTTCGGGTAAATTTTCAATAATTAGCAATATCATAAAATATATCTATTCAATTTAAAAACCCCGGTCCTCTATAAATTTTAACTGAATTACGCCTGTAAGGGAGAATCACTACGTTAGTACCCATTCGTTGCACTTATTGCAAATGCCTGCATTGTTTAAAATTTTACTGCAATGAAATACATTCTCTAAGTGATGTCCTACGTTAATTTAAATAGCACTACAGAAAATGGAAAGGTTCTGCGTGATTTACTAAACTGAAAAATACAATGCAGTCAAATGCTTTGACTAATTTTTTAGGCATTAAACGTATATGTCATTTGGATGTTGAAAAATATTTATTCAACGTGTTAAATGAGATATGTCTTCGACAAAAATCAGTTTGTGAACGTCATCCTGTGCAATCGTGTAACATAATCATTAAAAAATACCGCTAGCATGTTGAAAACGTTGTCCTTTGCGTTGTAGACTACACAGACTTGTCAACGTGCCCAGCTTCTAACGAGCCGAGTTTGAGCACTGCATTGGATATACAAACGAGGGCAAAACGAGTCATTATTAAGCTAAGCAAATTTATAGTTCTGCCTTTTAATTTTTCTATGCAGATTTTTCTTATTTTTTCTTTCAATATACTTTTTTTACAATCTTATTTTAAAATGATTATTAAATAATAGGAAGAGCTATGTAAAAATTTCTGAGAGCGCAATTTTTTTCCAAAAAATATCGTGATAATAAAACGTTCTATGTGACTAACCGAACCAAGCCGAAAATTCTCAAAAGTAAAACCAGCAGAGCCGAGCTCTAAAATTTCGGGTTGTTGACAAGTCTGAGATTAAATATTTAATAAAGGAACCGTAGATATATATCTTCAACTCATTGTTGAATTTTAATGTTGTTTAGTTTGTTTTAACTAGTCAACGTTAACGTCAATCAAGATCTATGAATATTTAAATGCTCAGTCTGAGCTTATCGATTATATGTCAAATAATATTTCTCCATCTACTTGAAATCGACTAATAGTTTTTCCTATAAAGTTTCGGAAAAATTTATTTTTCTACTTGAAGAGTCACTTATTTGCAGTTATTGAGTGGAAAATTTGTTGCTCATTTTGTGCGGTTGTTTTGCTAAAATTATGATGGAAGACATTTGGTTTGTCATTTCTGTATTGTGTAAGGAAATTGGTGAATCAAGATTGTGTAATTGAATGTGCTTGATATCATTCTTAGTAGCTAGATCTATTTAGCTAACTCATTTTATTCGCGCTAGTATTTATATGTGTAATTAAATTCTTACTCTGCAAAGAAAAATCACGATATTTTAGTTATTTTAACTTCAAAATTTGTTGACATCAAATCCTTAAAAAAGTTTGAATTCGGTCGTCTCATGATTACAGTAAAGCACTTTTGTATTTAGAACCGCATCAATTATAAATGTTCATCAACGTTTACTAAACTGTTTCATTTGGATTTTCTCATATCGCGTTTTAGATTGTTGCTCAATCAATTTCATAATCCTCTTACGTTTTCCTCAATTGAAAACAGTTGCAATAATTAATTTGATTTATTTTGAAAAATAAATAGATGTAATTTAATTAGGTAAATATTTGAACACACGGGAAGCTAAATCACGTAATATTCTCTTTATGATTTTTGTATAACCAAAAAGATTATTATATATCTGGAATATATGAAACTTGTGAATCCTCGATTTAAGTTAATATTGATTAAAATTTGTGTTTTTGATATTATTCAATCACTGTTGAAATCTGGAATATATCATGTCATTGTGATGATCAGCATTCAGGCATCTCGCATTTCAACGTTTTTCCACTTTTGGTTGCTACTAGACACTTTGAGTTCATTAATTATTTATCTCAATTAGGCGGTAGAGCAATTTTATGAGAGCTTGATACAATAAAGTTCCTTGTTCTTTTACTATTTTGTGCATTGAATATGAGATGTACTTTATCAGTGACTGATACAAAGAGGGTTCAAGGAGTTTAAATCCCTAAAATTTGAGTAAGAAAATATTTGGAACATGATTCTATTGGCCGTTTTAAACAGGGTTGTCCATATTTTGGCAATGTTGAAAAGTTGTCTTTGAACAGTCTGATGTGGTGCAGTTTTGCCTGAAAATCACTCTACAACAAATTTTCAAATCGGTTAATGTTTAGATCCCCTCAAAAGTGATGAAGTATTGTACTTGCTGTAATTCAGGAAATCCCTCTGTTGCCAAATATTACATTTCTCACATTTTCGACAATATACCATTGATGAGATGACTTAGGAATCTATAGGAAGTCATTGATGAATAACATTTTACTAATTAACGTTTTTTTTCCGGATCTGATGTCTTTCCTCGATGATCCACTTTTTTTAAATTCTATTTCTGGTTTTGCTTCAAAGCTTGCAATATCAACAGAATTTTTTGTAATGCAATGGAATCACATCACATCACATGTCCTGATAATACGGTGACCGAATTTAATGTGCGATCTTGTGATAGCAGTTGAAATTGAGCGCTGTTTGTAATCTCGCAACATTAATCCAAAGTCTTCACAAGTTAAAATATGTATTTAGCTGGAATTAGAAAAACTATTCATTCTTAGAACGAAATGGTTGAAGTTGATCTTGTTGCTCAAGATTAATCACACTTAATTCACACCTATTAAGGTTTTGGTACAACTTATTGAAATTGGTCTTTAATACACCCTAACCCTGTTTAAGAACTGGAATTAAGAGAATCCCCCCATTAAACTTTTTATTATATCTCAAAAGTATTGGAGTTTTCTTAAGGAGATTTTTCCAATATTTTTTGTGGATCATACTTGCATAAATAAACATTTTTAAATACTTGTTCATTATATTTATTGTATTCTTTTTCAACTGAGAGCATAGACTTCCCAATTTTGTAAAAACTTATTTTTAATTTGAGAAAAAGTACTTAATACAAGAAAATTCAATAATTCCATCATTTCCAAATATTAAAACCAATGTTTAATTATTTCAAGACATCCCCAAATTCCAAAATTTGATGACGTCATTAAAATCAATGATTGCCTCACCTGTCTTATCATTTGAATGAATAGTTCGGATATGAAGAATGTTGTGCAAAGTTCCGTTTTAATATCATAAACCAATCTAGAGTTAGATAGTAGAAGAAATGTTCAGGTCGAGTTGGGTTAAATATGAAGACAAAATTAGAAAGGCCTTAACATAATATGTTTCCTTTCGGAGATTAAATAATAGAATAAATGTAACACTATTCTCAAGAAACTAATTATTAAAAGAAACTGTCACCAACATTTGTTAAGTACTATTACAAAATAAATGAACTATTGAAAAATTTGAAAAGTCAAAATGAGCCTAATTGTATCAATAAATGCTTTAAGTGTGTTTTAAATCCAACTCTTCTAAGACTACATAATTTTTGCTAATCAGGAAGGAAACAACTTGCCTCCATCGATTGGACACTTTCAAAAGAAATTAAAATCACTAATGGAATCCCTCTGTTCCGGTCCAATATTATTCCTAATCATGGTAAATGACCTACTTTCAACGGGTCTGTCTAGTCCAATCTATTTATATGCTGCCGACTTAAAATATTATCTACGAAGGCAAGGTTGGCGTTTGTTGAGTGGTGATTTGCGGGTTTTTGTAATTGTGTGAAATTTTTTGTTTATTAAGCTAGTGATTTTTGTGAATACAAAAATTTGTACAATCGTTTGTACAAATGTCACTTTCGAATGTATTTAATTAATTTCCAAGCAAAAATGATTGTGGAATCCGATTGTTCAAGTGGAATATAGGCGAATGGTTCCAACTCTATAATTTCCCATTTTCATTTTCCGAAATCAATTGAAATATTCCATAAGGTTTTTATGTTGCTAGTTGTCAACAATTTCGTTCAAATTTTTACCAGTATTTTGACTCAGCCATATCTGGCCCCGTAAGGAAATACGTGAGGTTAGCAATAAGATTTATCATTTAATATTATTCAAAAACATTTATTTTTGAACTAGTCCTAGCTATATATTATATTTGTATATCAACTAATTTAATCTAATGCTTTATTCCGAAGTTTACTTAGGTAATGGAGCTAGCAGACTTCCCTATTGACGAAGGCATAAACTTTAAGTTATTTTTGGTTGCTGCTTCTTTGGCTAAAAAGATAACATCTGTTGAGTACGTTCAATCTTAGGCATACATTTTTTAACCAACGAATTTAGTGATTTTACAAAGGCTGCAATGAAAGACATGAATCTCAATATTTTATCTACTCGATTCTACAAGCTAAAGGTAATCTCTTCAGTTTTTGTCTCAGTGTTTCCAGTTTATCTGTAATGGATTCATATATTATTATATTTTAACACATTCATTACAATCCTGTGACTGTTAATTTTGTGATCAATAACACTACTTCACACAAATTATATGTCCATATTAACTCTCGTGATAAATTAGAAAAAATTTACAACGAGATTGATGTCCATAAGTTTGATAACTCCATTCGGATATATGAGTTGGTTCGTATTAAGATACTTTTTTCAAAAACCTTCGACTATTAATCCTTTATCATGCAAAAGCCATTATAGTGGCTTTGAGGCCTGTCATGCACAATAATGTTAGTTTAAGCTTTCACTGTCAAATTTTATTTACCAATAATATTAGGTAATAGAACATTACAGACTGTTTTAAAACTATGTTAATCATTGTAAGTAAAAGTTAGCTCAGTTTTAGTTCAGTTTCTTTTATTCATTGGTACCCTTTGTGTGGTGAAGTTGAAAACAAGGCACAACGCACAGGGGCACTTTCAATCATTGATAGAACCTGATTGGGTGTTAGCTTGGCCATTGGCAATGTCTAGAAATAATGGTGAAAGGTTATATAAGTAAGTAAGTCAATAACTAACTATGGCAATAACAAAAAAAGCATCTCTATGTAGTATATTCCTACTTACCAGCAATGTTCACCTTGCTAACTCTGAGCGCTATATTTCTGTAACTGCTGGGGGTAAAGACTTGGAAATTGGCTCAAACTGTAGACAAAGAATAGCTCTTTCTGCTGATGTTGCAATTTTTTAGTCACATGCTTTTCCCAATGTTCTACTGAGCATGCTCAGTAGGAGCCAATATATTGGCTTTTGCATGATAAAGGGGGTCGTAGTAATTTCGCAC
>CABFPE010000189.1:69952-99986 GCA_900660155.1 Hofstenia miamia
ATTGCTATATATATATATATATATATATATATATATCATTATGTTCTAGCATATTTTAGTGGATTAAACAACAATTAAATAATTTTATTGATTGTATAAACTACATGGAAAAAAGAAAATTTCACATTTCAAAACATAAAAACAAATTGTTCTAGATAACATGAGGGAATTTTCAACATTTCTGCATGCTAATTAGCTTTGTTGACAGTTGCATATATTTCTAAGGCACAAAATGTTCACCTAACACATCAATGCATAGTTTGAAGTAAATTTAATGTCTATCTCATACGTCTATAGTGTTTAAGTTTAGCAAAATATTTCTTGACGTCGTATTTGGATATTACCAGAAAATGAGTTTGGCATCTATCAATTATTTTCCTTGAAGCATAGTGTTGCATGTTTAAACATTGTTACAACAAACACACCTTAAGTAGAATTTGTCATCAATTATATTGCTTTGCCCAAATCCTACAAAACAAAACTAAAACTTTTCTCAAAAATTAATTTGCTCAATTTAGTTTTGTCAAATAGGATTCATCCATGTAGAGTGAAGTTTATAAAGCCATCAACAAATTGGAATCCTCATTTCACTCAGCAAGTATCCAGTAAAAACTATTAAAAATCCATGCTGACAGATGCAAGCACATCAACTCAAAAATCATAATGCAGAGTTTTCTTGTAAATTTGATGCTGTAGAACAAACATTGGTAGAATTGCATATTTAGCTTGATGTAATCAAAAATATCATATTACAAGACCTCATCACAGTCTACTTACCACTGAATTTACCTGTTAATTCTCATAATAATTATCTATTGATATGCAACATGGCAGTGAGGATCAGGGGTGGAAATGGGAGGAAAGATTTTATCTTCAAATCGCATATACAAAGTGTGGAATAACACAAGCACAAATAATCACACATTTCTTCTACCTCAACATTGGTGATATAATAATAGTCACAATATGCTGCTGAGATTGCAGCAGAATAACTTGGTCAAATAGAGATTCCCAAATACAGGTTGAAGCATTAGTTTATGACTTTTATTGACGCATTAAATGTAGTACTAGCAGCTTGTTGAGTTGCTTACATAAACAAATGTACTAAGCTTAAAACGTGTAAAATTCTGTTATATTCCATGTAGTTATTCATTAATTGAAGCTACTCAACAGTTATCTGTACAACTAATTTTTGACAATGCTTTGTAAGCCCAATCCCCAAACATGAGTGAAAATGTTAACTGCGCATATGCAGAGTGCTTAATATTCGATTTCTAGACATTAGTTCAAATTATATAAACTCTTCTTTAAAAGGAAAACTTCAATTGATTTCTTTTTTTTCTAATCAGCTTTTGAACTCTTTCTCAGGCTTGTTTTATGTTAGAAATACAATAATTTTCAGTTGAATTTCATTTAAGGGCATCAAGAATCTGTATAGAAGACATAAAACAATTCTCTTAATGAAGATTCATCTTCAATTGTCCCCAAAATATATGCAGCATTTATCTGCTGAATAATAATGCTCAGAAGTTGCTTAAAATATTCCTTTAATGAAAATACAAGGGGCCTGCCAAGTTAGGCAATAATGACTCCTGTGGATTTACCTGCACCACCTTGGCAATCAAAAGCAAGCGGCTGAAATATATAGCCTTGTTGTACAATGTCACAATATTTGACTGTTTTTCAAAATTCATCATTTGTTGCAGCCTTAGCAGGAGCAAAAGTGGAAATCTAACTGAGAGCAATTGCATCAACCACTGTAACGTCCAACACTATGGAATGCCTCTTCTGTAAGGAACTGTAATCAGCCCATCAGGTTGCTTACCNAATTTTATGCATATGCTAAATATGAATGCAAAACAAGATTTTGAAAAATTTGAAAATGTGTGCTATAGTTGATTTATTCTGCTGCGAATTAAACTAATTTTAATTAATGGAATGCAGACTTCTCATGAAAAATGAGTAAGGCTCTAGGTTGCTAATCTAGTAGATTTATATATATTTCTATATGCTAGGACAGTATTCTAAGGTATGTTGTTTGCATACGTGGTCATTCCATGATTGATTGAAATGACATTTAGTCAAAGTTGCATATTGACCTTCTAAGGCTATAAAAAAATTTATGAAAATCAATATTTTGAGGGAATACGAACACACATATATTGTCCATATATATATATATATATATATATCATTATGTTCTAGCATATTTTAGTGGATTAAACAACAATTAAATAATTTTATTGATTGTATAAACTACATGGAAAAAAGAAAATTTCACATTTCAAAACATAAAAACAAATTGTTCTAGATAACATGAGGGAATTTTCAACATTTCTGCATGCTAATTAGCTTTGTTGACAGTTGCATATATTTCTAAGGCACAAAATGTTCACCTAACACATCAATGCATAGTTTGAAGTAAATTTAATGTCTATCTCATACGTCTATAGTGTTTAAGTTTAGCAAAATATTTCTTGACGTCGTATTTGGATATTACCAGAAAATGAGTTTGGCATCTATCAATTATTTTCCTTGAAGCATAGTGTTGCATGTTTAAACATTGTTACAACAAACACACCTTAAGTAGAATTTGTCATCAATTATATTGCTTTGCCCAAATCCTACAAAACAAAACTAAAACTTTTCTCAAAAATTAATTTGCTCAATTTAGTTTTGTCAAATAGGATTCATCCATGTAGAGTGAAGTTTATAAAGCCATCAACAAATTGGAATCCTCATTTCACTCAGCAAGTATCCAGTAAAAACTATTAAAAATCCATGCTGACAGATGCAAGCACATCAACTCAAAAATCATAATGCAGAGTTTTCTTGTAAATTTGATGCTGTAGAACAAACATTGGTAGAATTGCATATTTAGCTTGATGTAATCAAAAATATCATATTACAAGACCTCATCACAGTCTACTTACCACTGAATTTACCTGTTAATTCTCATAATAATTATCTATTGATATGCAACATGGCAGTGAGGATCAGGGGTGGAAATGGGAGGAAAGATTTTATCTTCAAATCGCATATACAAAGTGTGGAATAACACAAGCACAAATAATCACACATTTCTTCTACCTCAACATTGGTGATATAATAATAGTCACAATATGCTGCTGAGATTGCAGCAGAATAACTTGGTCAAATAGAGATTCCCAAATACAGGTTGAAGCATTAGTTTATGACTTTTATTGACGCATTAAATGTAGTACTAGCAGCTTGTTGAGTTGCTTACATAAACAAATGTACTAAGCTTAAAACGTGTAAAATTCTGTTATATTCCATGTAGTTATTCATTAATTGAAGCTACTCAACAGTTATCTGTACAACTAATTTTTGACAATGCTTTGTAAGCCCAATCCCCAAACATGAGTGAAAATGTTAACTGCGCATATGCAGAGTGCTTAATATTCGATTTCTAGACATTAGTTCAAATTATATAAACTCTTCTTTAAAAGGAAAACTTCAATTGATTTCTTTTTTTCTAATCAGCTTTTGAACTCTTTCTCAGGCTTGTTTTATGTTAGAAATACAATAATTTTCAGTTGAATTTCATTTAAGGGCATCAAGAATCTGTATAGAAGACATAAAACAATTCTCTTAATGAAGATTCATCTTCAATTGTCCCCAAAATATATGCAGCATTTATCTGCTGAATAATAATGCTCAGAAGTTGCTTAAAATATTCCTTTAATGAAAATACAAGGGGCCTGCCAAGTTAGGCAATAATGACTCCTGTGGATTTACCTGCACCACCTTGGCAATCAAAAGCAAGCGGCTGAAATATATAGCCTTGTTGTACAATGTCACAATATTTGACTGTTTTTCAAAATTCATCATTTGTTGCAGCCTTAGCAGGAGCAAAAGTGGAAATCTAACTGAGAGCAATTGCATCAACCACTGTAACGTCCAACACTATGGAATGCCTCTTCTGTAAGGAACTGTAATCAGCCCATCAGGTTGCTTACCATCTTTTCTGATCAATCCCTGAGGTTCTAAAATTGAAGGGATGTTGATCATTGAGAATGTGTATTTGAATAAATATTTCAAGTGAGAATTCCGTGCAAAATGTCCAGAACTCCTCTTACATGACAATCCATGGAGACCATCAGATGTAACATTTACACCACAAACACAAGTATGTTGTTCACAAACATGAGCTCCAAGTCTAGATGCAACACTGATAAGCAAATGGATGCTAAAATATGTGTTTTATAGGTATACCTAACCCACCTAAGGAAACCTGAAGACATGCTTGTACAGTTGCATTATCGGATAAATTAACATTGGTAATACGTTCAAGTAGACTATTGATAAGAGTATCATACTTTTCAGGTTGATCTAAATGTAAGAGTGTGGAGGAGCAGCGAAAACTGTACAATAACTTTGGTATACCCAATACATTCTTCAGCAAGTAAAGAGCAGTATGAGCATCTATTTCCACCAAAATGTCTGAGAGAACTTCCAGTTTAATGTTTTCTCTGTAAAAACTTCAAAACTAAATTTGATCCAATATCTGTTCCAAGAACAACTAGGTCATTTAAAGGAGCTATGAGAATTCCAGGCAAGAATTCATTAAACATAGATTGATCATAGTGCGTTTTTCAAATGAAGGATTACCAAGAAACGTTAATTCATACTTTGATGGATTTAGCTGTAGTCCAATCTTAGCTGTAGAAGATATTACACTATTGAGATCCTTTAATACTATTTTAGCTTCATCAGCAATATTTCCATCATCCAGATAAAAGAAGTTGAATTCAGACCTCAATGACGTAACAAAATCAATTATTGAATCGCAGAAAATTGGTGGGCTCTCTGGATCACCTTGTTGGACCCCAGTCATTGAGTCCAAAATAAGGCAATTAAAATACAAATTGGAGTACTTGCCATAAGCAGAAACGGAGTAATTATGGATCTCCCGATGTTTTTCAGCAATGATGTTTAAGAAATATTGCCCGTTGATCGTGTGAAGCATTCCTAAAATCAATCTTGATAAAAATGTGGTCGTCCGTGATTCCATTTTCTATATAACGGCGAGTAGCGTGCACCGCAGCTTCAGTCCCACATGGCATAGCATAACCTAACTGTTGTTGACCATATGACGCTAACCACAACTTTTCCACACAGTCGCCGAAGGGTCCCACCAACTGCAATTGGTCGCACCTTGCCATTTTTTAGAGAGCAAACAGGTTTGCACCAGAGAAGATTGGACGAATGCAAATTGGTACTTTGCCTGCAATTACCAAATTAATAAATTCGGTAAGACTTTCTATATAATTGCAAGAATGCGTACAATTGCTCTCCTTACTGAGGTCACAGAGAATCTGTGGACGAAGACCGTCTGGACCAGGCGGGAATGAGCGAATTGCATATATAACCTTTCTAGAACTGATAGACATATGAGGAATTCATTGGTTGCGTATTTGGCAACTGACTAGAATGGTGGAGGTTCTTGAGTTGATCAATCACTTCAGGTGTGCAAGGTGCCAGAACAGAACTGCTACTGGATACATGGATAGCTCCCTTGATATCAGCATCATCAACCTTACTCTGTATAATGTCTCTGATATCACGCTTAGTGGATTTTGAAGTGTGATTAAAACCCTGTGATTGCAATTCAGAAATTACTTTCATGGAATATGTATTGATGAGCTTCTTGATGGAAGATGCAAGTTGCGGAAGCTTTTTGCACTTTTGTTTTGCAGTTGGAATACATAACAAAAGCACCCAATTGTCTAAGTTTTCAGGATGAATAATGACTTTATTTAGGCAGCGAATATATAATTGAGTTAATTGAACAACTGCGCTTTTGGGTACTCTCTTGAGAATAGAAATTCTGCAGCTAAAAATCTGATTTAGTACATCAATGGGATTCCTCTCTGATAAGGAGAATTCTGCACAAGATTCCTCCGATAAAATGGAAGTGGAAATTGTCTGTTGATTCATTTGTTGAGTAAGTCCCGTTGCTTCTTGACTTTTCTTAGAAGGATGGCATACAGGACAGATAAATCCTAACTTCCAATCTGAAGAGGAGCGGAGGCCAGAGCAGCCAACACGAATGTAATTGCAAACAGCACACCGAACGCCTTTCCCTCTGAGAGATCGGTGACATTGACTGCAATTTGACAGTTTATCAACTGGCATAAAACTTTATTCTTTATATAATATTAACTTCTTAGACGTTATGTAGAATATTATAGTCCAGCTGTAAAATATCTGTTGCTTATTTCATGAATAACATGGAATTATCATAGTACCAAATTGTAGATAATGCATATTTGATATGAAAACTAGAATATTGCAAGAATAAGCTTGTAGAGAAAAATACAGCGGAGTACAAATCTACTAGACTTTTTGCATAGATTCACAAATTTTCATATAAATATTTTGGCTTTATAAATAAGTTTACTTTTCTATTTTTTGTAAAATTATTCTAATTTTAAAATTATTTAGACAAAACAGTACATTACTAATACCTGTATTGATATGCACAAAATGTCTCAAGAGCCTACCAAATCCTTTTTAAATTTTTTTTGGAAATTAGTTAACTGCCATTGACATAGAAACTTAGAAGATGGTTGTTTATAACCAATAAACATTTATTAAAGCAAATTTTTTCAAAAAAACAACGTTTAATTTATATAGTCATTTCTAGTTCAATTCTTCCAAAAATGATAATCATATTAAATATTAATATATTTTCCAACTCTTGTCCTGATTTGAAGCAGTAATACATTAAATATATTTCAGTTATGAAACCATCGTCAGCATTTTACAAATAATTCTATCTAAATTTACTAGATTTTATAATAATTAATATTCTAAATTTTAAATAATGGTAAATTTAAATTATAATTGTAAACTTCTTTGATGATTTTATAAATTAAAGAAGAATCAATATCCAAATCATTTCATAGACCGACATATTAAGAAATAAGAAAACATTGTAAGTTAGAACAAACGATCAAAAAACAATAACACTAATTATGAACATTTCTTTTAAAATAGTTATTAAGCACTATTGTTTTATGAATTTATTGACACTATCAAGTTAAATCCCCAATCATCAAATTGTCAAAATTCATCCGAATACATAACGTGTAATATTTTTTATTAATTATATTTTTTGGATTTTAAAAGTTTGCGGCATTTGTATGAAGCAGTGCTGTTAACTAAAAAGCTAGTTTAATTTAATATCTTGTTAACACTATATAATTTTGTAAACTTGTCGTTTTTTTGTGTAAGTCATCTATAGAATTTGCAGATAAATAATTTTATGGTTAGCTTAAACGTCCATTTTTATATAAGGTTAACAACAGCGAAATAAAATGTAAGCAAAATGAAATAAAAACATTTAACACAGATAATTTGTTAGAAATCACATGTTTAAAAAAATGAGGTTAATAATTATTTCCAAGTCAGCATTCTGATTGAAATAGTACCTTTGAAGATTTCAAAAATATCCTTAGATATATGAGATATCTAATAAATTCCCAGACTGATGCAATATATCGTGAAAAATGATTGGGATCTTAAATGAAGTATTCAGAATCGAGGAACGCTTTGTCAATAAACTAAGAAGTGTGTATATTTCAAATTTTTTGCACTCGGACTGCTTATTATGACTATCTTCTAATTTTGCATGCTTCATTTAAGCGATCAGACATTTTTTCATAACTTTGAATCAGCCCGCAACTTGTCAGACGGCCATATATGATTTAAATTAAAAACACAAAGCAAAAAAATCAAATTTTATTTTTTAAATTTCTTCAGTAGTAAATTCATAACAAATCAAGTTCAACTTTTTGCTTCTTTGGTAATGGTTCTTTTGAGTCATTTATTTCATCAAGGGATGCTATTCGAGAAGCTAAATCCAAGGTAAATATGTAAATATAGATTTTGAAATAATGGTATAAAATACAATAAAATATTTCATAAATTTTAATTTAAAATGCAAAAAATGGCAATATAATAAGCCCAAGTCAAATTGCTATGTAAACACTACTCGCATATTAATAAATATCAGTACTGAGTTCACTGAAACAATTTTCAAATAATTAGCAGGACCGCTCTTTTTTGTACTAACTCAAAAAGGAAAAGTTTAAATAACTTGAAGAGGCATCTGATAACTTGGTTTTTCTAATAATTTTGTCAAATTACAATTGCAGGCATTAACGAAATTTGATAAAATTCGAGTGTATTTCACACCACATTCACCTAAGTCCCAAACCACAATAATAATAAATAAAAAGAATTTTCATATTTTTCTGCAAATTAGAGTTCTGTTCAAATAATATATACATTAAACTATTTTTACCACAATTTCTACCATGGTGCAATAATTAAATATGGCGTAAGTAATTCTTATTGAGATATTACAACTTATTGTTGTTGGAAAAAACAAAAAATGTCCGATTGAACATGAACAAAGTATATATTTAAAAAAATCCTCCATCTAAATTTCAAATTGTGTGTGACAATTTCAATTAAGAACGAAAAACACCACTTTCTGAAACGTTGCAGTAGACCAAATCATTATTCTAAAAAAATGTAAACATTTTTTACTTTAAATGGCACAGGAGGTTTTAAATTTGCGATGCCTTCCTCAAAAATTTACTGCTCAACTGGCAAACTAATAAATTCGAAATGGTAATAGAATAGAGGAATCTTTTTTAGATTTAAAAATCCAATAAGAGCTCTGAAATTGCACAAGGCCGCCTCAATAGTCTTGGGTAAAGTAGACTGTTTACAGAAAAGGAATTAATTGTGATTAATTGTTGTTCGAATGAGTTTCAGCCCATCCGGGTATTTGAATTGTAGGCGTGGGGAAAACTTGAATGATTTAAAAAAAAACAGAATTTAAAGTACCCCATGCATGGCAATATTCTGTAGTATAAATATTCATTATTATTATCCACGAACAAATTCATCCATAGATAGATCAAATTCAAAATATCATCAAATTGGTCTGAAAAAATTGACAAAACAATTTGTACAGTTAATGATACCCTGCACTTTATGGTTGAGGTTTTATCCAGAGAAATTTCTTAAATATAGAATTTCACCGTTTTGCAATCAAATAAAAACAGGAAAAGGGAAAAACCAAATTACTTTCAAATAATTTTTAACATTTTTATAGTATTGCACAAATGCATCACATGTGCACGCCAAAAAACTCGGTTGATAAATTTCTCATCATAAACAAATTTTCGATTGGACCACGCTTCTTATAACTGATTGGCAGTATAAATTGTAATTGCTTAACTGAGATTTCTTGTCAAATGATGATCAAATTTCTGACGTATAACCCGAACCAACTAGTTGACCAACCTGAAAATTTAGCTCCACTTCATGTATGATTCTTCCTGTTTTAGAGACATACACAATTTTAATAAAAATCAATTTAACAGCGCATATTATACATGTGAATACAAACAATAAACAATCCTAAATGAAGCAATTTATGAATCCTACTAAAAATTCTTACTTATTTCTTGTTGATCAGAAGCAACTTCATTTGATTTATGAGAATCGTCACTTGTTAATTCCTTACTAGCACTCGGTGTAGAATCTAAAAATTAACTCAATTGAATACAAAAAAATAACATTATCAATTTTAGCAAATTTACAGATGTGTACATTAAATGAGTTGTGCTGCAGGTAGTAAAAAACCATTGACTGAAGTCATAATTACCAAATGAACTGTTAGAAAACTTTACTGGTTTGCATAGCAACTACAAATTTAGAGAATTATTAATTTGACTATCAGCTGGATTTCTAATGATATTTTGAAAACTATTTCTGAAACTATAATGTAGTTACCCTAAAAACTGCTTTTAACCGAAATGTTAATAAGTCAAAGACAAATAGCAATCTTAATAGTAGACAATGTATGATGGAATAAAATCATGCTACAAAAAGAACATACAAATAGAAACTAGGATACACATTATATATTTAAAATATAAAAAATCTAAAATGAAGGAATAAATTAATAGTATTTTTTTAAACTGGGCTTTAAAGTGCTTAAATACTTTCCGATTTTCACTATCATTTAACAAATGTCCGTTTTTTCATAAAATACGGTTTGAACATTACAGCCGAGGTTGTATCACCCAGGAAAGGCACTTTGTTAGGTGTAATTTTTTAAAGAACTTTATGCGATGATTACAAAAGTAAAAAATTATAATTGACTCCATAATTATGGTTTGTTGAGTAAAAAAGGAAGTCAAGCACGAGATCATAGCTTTTCACAATTAAACGTCATAATCTCTGTGATGTGTATTCGGACTACCGATTACTATCAGTAGATTTCTTTGTTATTCACTATATTTTGATTGACAACAGTAGAAAATAACATCCGTAAGTAAAGATGCGACTAGAATTTGAAGCTGATACATTTAAGCTTCGATAATTGCGGTTGCCCAGGTCTATTGCCAACATGAAGTAGCAATTAATTTAATAATGTTCAACCTAACGATATTTTGTCGATAAATACCCATACATGTATAGAAAAAACTGGATCGCTTATCAAAATCGGCTGGAGTGTTCACATTAACAACTATAGATGTTAATGCTGATAAATTGACAGCAGATAACATTTCTTGAGAAACAGAGCATTATTTAGCACTTACCATATTCATCTGAAGAATGGCTAGAGACATCTTCCAACTTTTGATTTTCTTCAGAAAAAAGCTTTCCAAAGAACTCCTCGGTACGTTCACGAATGGAAGGTGTTCTCGATTGTTTAAAGGAAGGTTGCATTTTCAATTTATGCGTCTACAAAAATACAATAAGATAAAAATTTCATCAAATTTAGAAAAATTTTGCCTAAAAACCAAAGTTAAATTTGAATTCATTGAGAAACACAAAAATTTTACATGAATACACCTCAAATTATAAGGTATTTGAAATTAACTCAACGTTTTAAGGCAACGTTTATTGGAGAAAAATGTCAAAAATACATTTAAAAATAATTAATCAAATATTAGAAATAAACTGACATGTTTGAGGATTTCTCGAGAAAGCAAGAAATTGCACTGATCAGGATCTTTGAGAATGAGTGTGGTCTCATGAATGTTGAGTAAAAGGCGAAGTGTACCGAGTGGGGATAAATGCAAACCATCACGTTCAAGGCAGTCGTTTGTATCATTTAGTGAGCTGTTATCGACGAATTTAACACCACTAAGTTAAATATGTTTTTACAAAATTTCAAAATTAGATTTTTTTACTTTAATATGGAGCACTCTATTCTGTATGAAATCGCATTCTACATGAATGAAGTAGAACATTAGCACTTAGGTTCTTCTTAAAATGTATTTTGTTTATTATTAGCTGCATGCCAATATTGATATGAAATCGCATTCTACATGAATGAAGTAGAACATTAGCACTTAGGTTCTTCTTAAAATGTATTTTGTTTATTATTAGCTGCATGCCAATATTGATGATGTTATCAACGACGTCTGAGAGTTTACAAAATAAGTGTACCTCTCTGATTTGCAAATGGGCCGTCTCATTTTAAGCCAAACCTCAAGGCTAAGACAATTAAAATACAATACATTACGTGCAATACCATTTCAGAGCTCAGTGTATGTACAGCACTGACTTTTTTTTTGAATTTATATAAATTTTCAAAATCAACTTTAGATATCAAAAAATAATTCAAAGAATATAATTACAGAGCATAGCTAGAAATCCATGGGACTAAATTTGGTAATTCAATAAACCAAGAACGTTACACAATTCTGTTCGCAATTTGGCAAAAAGAATACTGGAAATTACTTACCAATATGACTTGATGAGATTATCACATAAGAAGCTGTTAATGAGAGAGCTTCGGCTTTGAGTGTAGGGCTGATTGTCTGAACGTGGACAAATACCAGAAAATATAATATGAAGTGATGGGTTGAAGTTTCTAACATGCTTGACGATTTGAACGTAATCATTAAATACCTCATCCATTCTCGAATGGGCAGAATGAGTGTTGTTAACACCTTAACAATGATCCAAACTACTTAGGAAAAACGAATATAATGTTGCTTTATAAATTACACTGACTTTCGATTAATACCCGATAACAATATAACAAAATTGATTTATAACTACGTTCTGATAAAAGAAAAACAAATCGTAAAATATGCTCTTATCTAAATGTCTTACTTTCTTAAGTTTATTCCTATGGATATTACATAGCATTTACCACCACAATCCCATGAATTTAAATAAAACTAGTGGCAAAGAATGAACGAAAAATGCAAGACTGGATCATTATTATTACCAACATGAACGACCAGCCGCGTCAGACGAGACAATTGTAGGGGAAGACAACGAAGAACTTTACAGATATCACTAACTTTGGCACCTCCCAGTGCCTGACAGAATACCTCATTTAAAAACAAATTGGGTGGAACTAATCGTAAAATTGAATCTCCAATCAGAAGAATGGAATTATTGTGCAAACCATGGGAAAGCATCGCCGTAACAGCAGCCTTAAGATTGACAATTTTAAATTATGTGGCCACTACATTGAATTTCAATTGGAATAACACTCAAGATTTAATATCAAAATTATGATTTTTTCTCTAATATTTTTGACAGGTATGGAAAAAAATATTCTTAGTTTTAAGCAGAAAACTATTTTTTCAGGATTGCTTTTCAGTCATGTTTGGAATTTCACAATGATCATGGGCAAAAATACAAACGAATATTTTTTAGCATACTTTGAAAAAAAAGCCCCTGAAAGTAAAAATAAACAAGTTTTTAAGCACATCCTAAAGCTATGCTTTTCAACTAAACCTGTTTGATTACCAAGCATTCAGTGGTTTACATTTTTTGCCCTACAAACCACACCACAAAAATAAAAATTTGCCCCACAGATGCTCACAGCAAGTTTTTTGACAAAGTGTTAAATATTTCAATACAAAGCAGTTGTAGAGACTGAGGAATTTACGCATATTCTAATATGCATTAATATACATAAAATAATAATAATATTTCACAACTAAATAACTATATTCAGCAGAGTCATATTCTGTAAAGCCAATTTAAAAAGTTTGTGATTTGATAATTTTTAGAATCATTAAAGCGAGCTGCAAAAATGTTCGCCTCACAAATCCCTTCAAGTTAAACGTTCACCCCCACATGTGGTGTGGTGTGAGGATGCCAACTTTCACGGCAAGCCTGCTGATGACATTAAAATTAAATATTATGTAACATTAAAAAATGTGGGGAATATTAACAATGGGCAAAATAGTGAACTCAATAATCTACATATAGTGGCCACCTTTAGCAATGAAACTTACCTTTCAGAGTCATCCTGTCACCAACTGAAAAGCAAAAATAATGAGGAATTGTCAATCTTTACTACCTGATACGAATCTTTCAATCCACTAAAAATAGATAAGAGTGACGAAATATTCTGACAACAAACACATGAGTAGGTCGGTGAAAACTCACAAATAATGTATAATTTGCAACCAGCAGGAAGTGATGCTCTAAAACTACAATATGTGAGGAATGCGAAATACCCGTAAGGTTAACTGAAATAAGAACGGTATCATAAGCATTAATAAGCCCTCTAAACGAAGAAATAACATTAAATTTTATCAATGATTAAACTAAAATAGGAATCTTAAAATATAAAAACGATATCCATATATAACACGATATGATATATGAAAAACCAGAAAAGAGTATACAAAACCTATTACAATAGCTTGTACAGAACATAGCGTTTGCAATTTCACGAAATTAGTTAGAAACGATCTGATACTAGGTTAATGTTTTGCAATAAACAGATTTGAAGGTCATTAAAAACAATCTACTTGAAATAACAAAAACAATGTTTAATGGAAAAATATGCATTCGTATCCTGGTGTCCTCTAAGGTAGAATGTAATGATATAAAAATATATGGAAATTATTGCGTATTACTAAACGCGTTCAGTGAAAGAAACTGCTGCTGTTTCCTAAAGACCTTTTCACCAAAAGAGCTTCTCATATGTATGTGAAAGAAGTAATAAGAACTTGAGACTATACCTGAATGTAACGAATTCGGCACCCCAGAAGTTAACACTAATATTTTGCTGACCTTGAACTGGGCCAAGAGTTTTCCACTCGTCACAGTCATTTAGTTGGTAATCAAGTATAGCATGACCTATCATTCCTTGAGGAGCTTCGAAAGTAACCCGTTTTAAGCAGATAATGTCACTCTTTGATCGCCGACTGAATTTCACTGTGTTTTTGTTGTGAACAATAACTGCACTGAACACTGCCATCTGAAAATTAAATCACATTTCAAACAGTATTATAGAATCCCACAAATTTTAGCTATAGGGTCATATTCCATCAAAAAGTATAATTGGCTAATCTGAACGACACTAAATGATTTTTTTGTCAAAATTAAAATTGGCTACATATATCATGTTACCTGTTTAGCCAATAAATGTAGGACATTGAATAGATATGGCAGTGAACTAAAGTGATAAACTTGTGTTCAAGCAAACTTATTGCAAGAAATAAGTAATGGGGTGCCAATATTTTAGTTCGAAACATGTTTAAACACAAAACCAATTAAAAGTACTACTCGTAGATTTTACTATTAAAAACTTTATCGGAATTTTATTTCACGGAACACATCAAATGTACGTTTGAAGAAGACATTTATAAATTCTACATGAAAATTTGAGGAAGAAGACTTCAAACTATCTGTTTTCATTTGTATATTCACTATAAATTTGTTTAAAAACAGCATGTTGGCTCTTCTTAAAGATCACTTGTAGATAAGTTAGTGCATTTGGATTGAGTTTCGGAATTAAAGATTTGATGCACATTTTCAACGCATTAACTATATCATTATTGATACTTGGTTTCTGAATGTTAGCAACAAGAGTAAAAACTAAATGAAGCGATGTTACTTCAGGCCTTGGTGAAAATACCCCGATGCTTTTATACAAAAGAGAAAGATTCGCAAATGCATCTAAAATGGGAGCATCGCTAAAGCTTGAATTTACCATTTGGTTTGTTAGAGCTTCACAAATTGAGCCAGTTGCCCAGTAATAGGGCTTGAAAATTCTTGCTAACATTAACAAACAGCATTTTAAGAATTTAATCAGACTTAAAAAGCATTTACTATCAGTGGCCAGAGAATCTGAATATGAGAAGATATGAAAGCAGTCTACAACATCTTGTTCATCAATAAAACAGTCCATAGTGTTATTTTCTGATATTGAGATTGTTAATATGTCCAAAAACTCAGAAAACAAATGTTCTTTGAAAAAGCGAAACCGATTCATAAATAGCAAACGAACAAATTGCTTGCGGTATTGCTTTGAAAGGCAATTTGGAATTTTTCGTATTATCTGAAGTGAGGACAGCGTAGTTTCTTTAGATGAAGAATTGGCAAGAAAGAATTTCAAAAGTTCATCCGGATCCTGGTTTTCTTTCAGAAAACGTGTTAAGACTTGATAAAACACATGATTTGAAGCATATTTATTCAAGCTTGACAGATAGTGAAAAAGATTATAATCTAATTGTGAGACTTCTATTGATTGCCAAAATAGTAACAGTTGAAAATAATTTTCCAGGGGATGGTCAGTTTTCTTCAGCAAACTATTTACAGTTCTGCTTGAAACCGACTTTCCGGAAGTGATTTTCACCAATGTTTCGGATAAACCATTAAAGCTGGAGAATTGCATATTAATACTACTTAAAATAACATTACTGAGTTTTTGGAAATGTGGAGTTTCGGAATTAAACAAACAAACGAAGAGAAGGGCACAAAAAAACAAATGATTCACATTGTTAAATGAAGAAATATCTAGAAAGCGATTAGTTGCAGACAAATTCTTCAAAACAGACTCAAGCGTGTCTTGTAAGCACTTCATGTAACAAAGCGAATTATTGGCACAACTGAAGAGCTTAGAAAAAGATTGCACAAAATCGCACATTTGCCAGTCATCAACTGAAAGTATTTTAGCTAAATTACACACTGATTTGAGAAAATCATTTGAAAATTCACTTTGATAAATACATGCCTGAAAAATTTTTGTCCTTTGAGATGGAGATAACTCTAAACAATTAAACAATGTACAAAACTGACAGAGAAATAACTGAGCATTAGGAGCGTCTTCATTGAGCATCTTGCAAAGTTTGTTTATAATAATTTTAAGAAATACATGCTCATTCAAAGATACATTTTCTAATAGAAAGTGAAATGAGGAAATATTTGAGGAGTTCTCTAATAGATTCAAAATTTCTTTAGTTTCAATACGGGGTGCATATTTGGTGATCATCGGAAACGATTTCGCGAAAAAGTGTGGAAATGAGCCGCTGTGATCGTTACTTAAAACATGCGTTGAATGGTGAAGATAAAGACTGACTTTGTTTTCTACTGATAGTTGATGCTGAATTCCGCATAAAATACTTATGTAGAGCAAACGACACCAGAGTTCCTCATTAAATCTTACAATGTCATCAAATTCGAACGATTTCAAAAGATAGTCATCATAGAGACTTAAAGTAGTAGAAGTTTGATCACAAATATTGTCCATCACTTTATACTGAATGCCATTCAAAAGGACAACGGCAGCACAAAACGACAAATGGGTGGCTTTATAAAGATCGTTTTGAAAATACTCTAATAATTCTAAAATATCTTCATAAATTTCTTTCAAAAAATTTTCAAAAATTAGTGGAAGAGTGATCGAGGGCAATTTTAAAAAACTCACTGCAGAATACAACAGGTATATTTTGTGATTACTGACTTCACTTGAAGGCTTAACTCTGTCCAAAATAGTTTTCAGACAATCCATGTAGGACACTGCATTTAACTTTACAAAGTGGGACATAACGGCATCAATCACGTCATTTTTGAGAGCCAAATGACGTAAAAGTGCTTTTAGGAGTTCTTTATGCATTTTATTTTCAACGTAAAAGGATGCCAATGTATTGGCAACAGTGCTTGGCAACCTTAACAAGAGATCAATATGCTGATGAACTATTTTCGAATTGCTTTTAAAAAATGTTTCAATTAATACAGGAAAATAGTCCGTATAAGACTGAGCAACACATTTGGAAAATAGTATTGAGAATACTACAAACCATGAATCCAACTCTTTAGAAATAGCCAATGGAAATTTGATGACGTCATTAGCTAATAAGCTATCAATGAGCAGAGCAATTTCATCGTAAGCTTGATTTTCAACGAAATTTTGCGCAACAAATTGAAACATTGGGCGGATTTCATTTTCCCCGAGTGGAAACGATAAAGCTTGTTTAAATATTCGCATCCAAAAGTTATGATCACTTACAAATTCCTTTAAAAGATAAAACAAATTGTTAAAGTTATCTTGATAATTTTGAGCTTCTGTGATAAATCCATGTTCAAATGAAAGACTTATGTAAAGAGCGCGAACTGAGGAATTTACTAATAAAGTACAAAGATAGTAGTGAACGAATTCCTGAAAGTTTACGGAGAAGAGACGTTTTAAAAAATCACCATCATTACTTAAAAGTTGTCTATACAGAATCTTGAAGTTCTTCCAACCGCCGGCATGGATTGCATTTGAGATTTCTATTTTTAATTCATCCAGCTTTGCAAAGTCGTACAATTCGTGCCTTTCCAATAAAAGTACAAAGCAATTAGGCAGCATTTGGAAAACTGCCTTTGGATTTTCTTTATTCAACCTGAGATTGAAAACAAGCAGAGAATGAAAAATATCAATAGGTAAATCAGGCAAAGAAAGTAAGGTGACGAGATGCTCGGTGTCACAATCATCCAACTCATTGCAGTCATGTCTCAAATAATAGATAATCAATCGAAACGAATCGTTTTTGCCTTTAGATTCCCGAGCCAACTCACAAATTTTACGGTAAAGAGTCTTCTTCTTAAATGGGAAAACAATCGCAGTATTATAATATAAAACTTGAATCAACTTCACTTTTTCCTGAAAAGAGAAATCAGATCTATCCAATTGAAACAATATGTCCTGTAAACATGTCATTCTAAACGTAAAGATAAGAAAACAATACGAATAAACCTTAAAATTAGCAATTATGAATAAAAAATGAATTGCTAATATAAAATAATATTAGCTACAAAATTAAAGAATACAATAAAATCTATTTTGATCTAACTATGACAATGGTAGTAATAACAAAATAAACTATGATTTACATTTAATGTACGTGTGCAGACTTACATGATATGACCTATCAAGTTACACAATAACGCTATTTGAAATTCAAAAAGTTGCTTGCAAAAAAAACATTAAAATGTTTTAAAGTCCCTCGGATGGAAATTGTGTAACTTTAGGAAACCTTAACAATCAAATTCAAAATGACATTGATTTTACGAAATTCAAAAGTTTAAAAACTAATAACTAAATAGAAATTCAAAGAAGAGGTCGAACTTTCGAATAGAGGTCTTCCAATTCATATAACGCATAGGAATCGCCTGACACACTAACTCTACCCATTAAGAAAGCACTCATCTTTGAAAGTTGTCCATGCATTAGTGAGAGCATATCTTCTAGTGACAACTCCACAGTTGCGTCAGGATCTGGATCACTCCCAAATCTCACGCTTCCAGGCGCATTCTTTAAATCAATTGTAATTTCATAAAGTGCGTCGTCGTTTTGTATGCGAAACAGATATATCTAAAAAAATAATTTGATAAAGTCTATGACAGAGCAATTTCGTGTCTAAGCAAATATATAAAAATGTTGCGTTGTCAAAGGAAAATAAGAACCACAATGTCAATGTATATCTAATAGCATAAATAAAATTTCCAATTTCCGCACTAATAATTTGGCAAACATACAATTTATTGTGAAATAAGTCAAAATATTATTTTGAAATAGTGTCCCATATGTTCGTTTGCTAAAAGGTCCATTCAGGTGCTGTGCAAACGATGAATTTATATTTTCAGTTGCGTATTATAGAAATGTAGATGACACCACCTTTTGGGAGGTGGTCAGAAAAGAACAACATGGAGCTGAATTAAATACGCTAAGAGAAGTAAAGGATTGGGCTAATGAGAACAAAATGAAATTACACCCTAAAAAATCGCAGGAACTTACCATTTCATTCTTAAGAAATTTTGAGAAACCCTTTGAGCTAAGCTAAATATTAATCACTTCGTTGCAAAGGCGTCCAAACGTATACATTTACTGAAACAAGCTATTCATAACGGCATTGCGGTCAAAGATGTCTATTCAATCTACGTCTCTAATATAAGGCCTATTCTTGAGTACTGTGTGCCAATCTGGCATTATCAGCTGACATTGAATCAATGTGAGAAATTGGAAATGATACAAAATTTGTCTTCAGAATTGTATTACCTACACAATCTTACTCGGATGCATGTCAAACCCTGAAAACGTCCACATTAAAGAAGAGACGGGATTCTATATGTGAAAAGTTATGGGAAAAAATACAAAGCAGAAATCATCTTCTAAATCATTTGATTACGCAAGAGAAATTTCATTGGTATTCCCTATGTGCTCACAGACGACATGATATTACAACTAGAACAAATCGCTTGGCAAAATCGTTCATTCTCACTCAAATTAAAAATATTGATTACTCCTAAAGTAGTAAATGTATTATTCATTGCATTTTATTTTTATTTTTTAGATCATTTTCCCCGAGATTTGGTCACTGGTCAGAATAAATGCACTCATTATTAAATGGTCTACATTTGCAGTTTCATGAATAATTATTTTTGAAGGAATCCTCTAGATTCCAATTGCTTTTAACGTATACATCTGAATTTTTCTAAACTTAATCTCTCTCCATAGTTAAATTAACAGTTCCTTTGAAATATACCCAAAATCAATAAAAAACAACTTCTCTAAAGTAAAGGTCTCATAAACTAAGACATCTAGTTAATTGATGTGCTACATACAATCAATACGGGTATTATGTATGACGCTATAATTACCAACGATATTTCATTGTGCGTTTGCAATATGAAACAGTGATTTTCTCTACATTTTATTTAATATTCTAAGCACTTATCGCCCTCTCAACAACTCTGATGTTGACATCTCAATTCTATAGCACCCTCTCTAAAGATAACACCTCCCCATAGTTACTTTATTTGTTCGGGCTCTTGAATTTAGCTATGGAGAGGTTCGAATGTACATTAATTCATAGATGTGTTACACCTTAAATTCTTAAATTTCAAATCGAATGACGAAATTTTCTTTAAGAGACTCTAATTTAAATATAAACAGTGGATTTTCAAAAAATTCTTATCATCACACAAATTATACCTTTCCCACATTTTGAACAATTTCCTCAGTAATACACATTCGAACTTTGTCGACAATAGTATTAAGAGTTTCATTCCCCGTCGTTACATTAGGAGCAATGCTCTTCTGCGGAACAGGCACGTTGGGGGATGCATTAAGAAAAGGTTGACAAAATTGTCCAAGCAGATTAGATGAGCCGCTTTGATTGAGCAAAGGACCAATGACACCTTTTATTTGATCAATGGGCGATGGGGGTTCATTGATGACAGTAGTATCAGAAATTTCAGCTTTTTCAATCTAAATTAAATATACATAGAAAAATATACGTTACATTTATGCTAATAAAATGAAAAACAAGAGTAATTTCAATAACATAACTGATAAAAGCTTACATTTAAACCCCATAATGAAACCTCGTTATTAAGCCGATCCAATAGTTGCTTTTCTAGAAACGCCTTCCTTTTCAACACATCGTCAATGGACTGCTGAGAGAGAACGAAATGCAAGCACCCCTGACTGATATTTCTTAGGGCATGGTTAACGTCTTGAACTTCAATTACAACTTTGCGAGCATCAGTTATCCTTAAATGTACTCGTAATACGAAATCGGTAATGAAAAATAACTATCACTACATGCTTAATTGCATGTAAAAATATTACGTTACTTAATTGTAATTTTTAACTAGAAAAAGACAGACATGATTTCAACCTTTTTCATGATACTAGCAATGACTTGGTACCTGAAAACCTAGTTCAAATATTGATGACAAAAAAGTATTGTATTATAATGAAAACATTACATAAAAAGCTGCTAATTATTTTCAACTAAAGTAATCAGCAAAAGTCAAAATGCTTAATACCCATTTAATTGTCAAGATTTGCTTGTGAAATTATACGAATCTCATTGATCAATCATCATTATCCAGGCACAACCAAATAATACATTTCAACACCTACAGAGAAAAATTATTTAAGAGAGTTCGGTTGATAAAGAAGAAACATTTCCAGCAATAATATATTAAAGTATATAAATGAAATAGCTAGATATTATGGTTTTTGTAAAACGAGTACTCAGTGACTCTAAGATTCAATTTTTCATAATACCCAGTGACTCCATAAATTTTAAAAGAAAGAAGCAAAGAAACTTACTTTTTAGCTAAAATAGTTTTTATACGTATTATTAAATCTATTATTATTACTGGGCACTATGTACTCAGCGACTCTTTTAATTTGAAATGGGCCCACTTTTCTAAGTTCGCTGCATTGATTTTCAGTTTAGGTAGTTGTTTGTAAATTTTGTTAGCGTTAATGTTTTTTTTGCTTTTAAGCTATCTGACTCACATCCAGCATGTTACAATAATTTTTTTGTAAATTGACTTGTGCAAGACCTTACACCGTGATATACTGGTAATATCTCAGAAAGTAATAGGTCAATCACTTCCGGAATTTAAAATGCAATTTTACTTTAGGAAAAGCTATTTTGTAATGTACAGTCAAGCTTAAAAAAAGGTGTGAACAAAGGTAAAATAACATTTAGAAAAAAAATATGGGAAAGAGAAAAATAGTGAAAATGAGATCCGAAGATGAAAAGAGCAAATGCTGAAAGGAAATGAGTTTTATTTAGTCGAATTCAGGGATAGCGGAGAGAAGAAACAGGAGGATGGGTCGTTTGAAAATTCTAGCAGGCGACCACCAATTGAGTTCAAGATTAGAAATGATGAAATTAGCTAGCGGAACTACAAAAGTTGTTAGTACAGGTAGCTTTGTGAATACGAGCTAGAAGAAAACGAACTTCAGAGGAGGATCGTGAGCCACTGATAGAGGAAGAGAATTTTAGGAAATCAAATACATCGAAATCATAGAAGCCGAGAAGCAGTTTGAGAAAAATCAGGTTAAGGAATTTGAAATACAGCGAGATTGGCAATTTGAGTTGAGAAGAATTGAGATACCAACACTGTAATCCATAACAAAAAGCGCTAAAACAATAGCACTCCAAGATTGTCAATTTGGAGGAGGAGTTAGAAAAACAGGGCATAGCGGATTTGAGAAAGGAAAAGGTAGAAGAGAATTTTTTAGTTTTGTGAGAAATATGTAGATATATATAGATATAAAAGGCACATACCTATACATTACCACTCCGCCGACGCTTACACTAGATTGATCGGATAAAATAACCAACATTGGAGGAATGTAGAATGCCTTAACAGCCATATTTACGCGTTCAAATCTCTCTATGAAAGGAAGAATAATTTGAATTCCAGAATTTTTGACAGAAATAAATCTTCCCAAACGAAAAACAACAAGCTTTTCATAAGCGGGCACCAATTTTATAGTAAAAATCAATGAAAGAGGCATCGTTAAAATAATAAAAATATAGGTGAAAATAATCAGAGCATAAGAAACTGTATTTGTTAATAATGAATGATTATCTGTTGGCTCTGGATATTTTGAAGTCAATGGTTTGTAGGAATAATGAATCCCAGAAGTAGATTCATAGGTGAAAGCCGATTTGAAATTCATACTTAAAGCCTAAAATATAACCGAATTATTCTGCAAATAACATGAGTGATCACTGTAAGGATAATGACAATTTAAAACGCAAGCGTATGAATCGATAGACAGATACACAGAAGGATTTAAGAAAATAAAATTCTAACTGATCCGCAACTAATAATCCTAATAAACTTTAACTAAATTTTACATTTCGCCCTTCTACTTTTGAATAAGGAATTTTTTCTAAATGTCGTTTTTGGAATTGATCCACTTGTCACTGTTCTTAATCGTGGCAATAATTTATTTATTGCAAATGTGATCATATTTCTCGTAAACACCAAATTTTATTATAATTTATAATAAGAGTCAAAAGCAATTTATTACAAAAAATCTTTGGTACAAGACTATAAACTAAAACCTATTTACAAAATAATAGTAACATATACATATATAATATAATTGTGTGGTGTGTGTTTGGTGGCGATTTGTGTGTATATGTGTGAGTTCATTATCTAGGATCATACGAAATTTTCGAAGGAGTGCAGTGTATTATTGTCATTAAGTATGCATTGTCTATGAAAGAGGAATGTTCGCATTTTTTTCTAAATTTTTTGTGGTTAATTTCTATTTTAATTTCATACTCTAAGTTATTCTAAATTTTAGTTGCCATGTGATGAAAACTATTTGAATGTTTATGTAAGCATAACTTAATATATTGTTTGAAAAATGAGAGAGAAGGTGTACCAGATTTACACTTAAATAATATTGATACCATATGCATTTGAATTCTGTAATAACGAGCTAATATTTTATTTTGAATTCGATAGACGGATGAACTGTCATGTTTTTGCGCAAAGATAAGTGTTTTAAGACACCAATTGAAAGTTTTAGACAGAAGTATGCCATATTTTAAATTTATGTTTGTAAAGAGAAATGAGCAATATTGAAAATGAGTTAAACAAAAATAATTTATTAATTGTTTGTGATATATAATTAAGACGTTTCGCAGATTGTAAAGATATCTAACTCCAGAATCCATTTTTTTAGCGTTAGTCATTAAAAATTGTTCGAAATTTAAATCATTGTATATCTGAACATCTAAATAATGTATTGTTTCACTTTGCTTTATTGGTACTTGATTTATATTTAGTTCAATATTTTTTGTGAGATGTTTAAATGTTTTAGGCGAGAAAATTATAAATTGTGTTTTTTCAATATTTACTTTCAATTGATTATTTGAGAAATACTTAGTTAAATGATCGATGTCATTTTGGAGAATTTTTGTAGGATTAAAGGCATTTACATTAGTACTTATGAGACAGGTATCGTCCGCATATTGATAAATATTACTGTTTTTTATCTGTTTCGTTATATCATTTACGTAGAGTGAGAATAAGATAAGGCCAAGAACTGTGCCCTGAGGTACCCCACGGTTAGCTGTAATATATTTTGATTTTGTGCCATTAAATATAACTCGTTGCTGTCGATTTATAAGGAAGTTCATTATCAAATTTATAGAGTTGTCATCAAAATTATAATTCATGAATTTTTCTTTCAGTATGTCAAAGTTAAACGCTTTGCTCAAATCGAGAAGGGCAACGCAACTACATTTATTAGAAGCTAAATTAGATTTTATTTGCTGTGATATTGACAAAATTGCATCTTGAGTGCTAAACCCATTACGGAAACCAAATGGATTTTTCGAAAGAATATTTTCAGATATCAAATATGCGTTTATTTGATTATTTAATAATTTTTAAATAGTTTACTGAAAGGATGGCCAATGCAAATTGGTCTATAATTTTGTGCGTTTAGAGGATCGCTTTTTTATGACTGATTTCTTAAATATATCAGGGAATTCATTATCAATAATACATTGGTTAAATGCGAATAGAAGATGTTCACTAAAGATATGAAAATGATGTTTAATAATAAAGATTGGAAGATTATAGGATGCAGTTGAATATTTGTGTCTAAATTTTTTATTATGGTTTCTAGTTCATTTGCATTTACGAGTCTAAAAGAAAAGTATGATTTTGCTGGGAATTTATTAATGTTTGTCGAAGAACCTTTTCTGTTTTAAGACAGATTTTTTATTTCTTAATTGTTTAATTATATTCTTTGATTTTTCGTAATTAGTACAATTAGTTGTTGTCGGCTCTGTTTCAGCGAGTTCAAACAATTTTCTTTTAATACTTACTTGTTCACGTATATAATTATCATCGGCATTTGATGATGACATTCACTAGCTTTTTATTTGTTTGCCAATTGTACATATTGCACATAATAATATTTCCAATAATCCAAAAATCTATATACAATTGTACAACTACAAACTAAGCTACATCTAATTCAAATAAAAACTATAAAAAACACAAATACACAACACTTAAAAAAAACAGTAATACATGTACAATAAAAATTTAAAAATCCCATATCTCATTTCGCCATGTGTTTAATAATAATAATAATAATAATAATAATAATAATAATAATAATAATAATAATAATAATATTAATAATAATAATAATCGCACTAAATACACCTCAATTATTATAATGGCGTTGAATACAATTTCGTGAATTAATATAATGGCGCTAAATACAAAAAATATTATAATGGCGCTTAATATTATTACTATTATTAAGAAAATATTTTAAAAACTAGTGGTTTTCTGTATATCTGAAATAGATTAAGCAATAAGTTACATCCATATTGAATTTTCTGAATTTACTCATATATTGAGTATGTTTGAATAAAAAACTTTTTAGGGTGCAGGCCCTTGCGAAAGCTGTGACTGCTTAGCGAATAATGTTGGAATTAGCTTTGAACTAGTTTTATTCGTTTCTACATTAAATTTTTACATCTACAAAATGGTTTCCATTGTTTTTAGAAGAGGTCTAGTCTGATATTTTTTAAGAAATCTTAACATGAACTATTTGTAGGGGCAGGAAAATGTAGAACATTAATTTATGAAACAATTTTGAACTAGTCATTACTTTAAATAAATTCAAAAGTTTGTTCTAGATGTAAAATGCAATTTAGAAGACAATAAAAGTGGTCCGAAGTCGATCTGAGCATTAACTGCACAATCAACGTTTTATTAAGGGAATCCCCTTAAAAAATGTTCTATTAGGGCTATGGCATTGCGAAAATGCTAATTGTTACGCGAATAATGCTTAGATCGACTTGAGACCACATTTATTCTCTTTTAAACTTTATTTTACATCTAGAAAGTCCTTTTCAAGTTACTTTAAGCGAACCCAAGAACTGATTTTGCTAAGACCGGCTGAGGAAAATTATTACTTCAAGAACAAATTTAAGTGTGAAAAATTTGTTCAAACGTGTAGATTGTTGTATGTAATTATGTAGTTTATCATTTAACAGTAAGATGTAATAATATTATATAAGAAACGACAATAAAGTATTAAGCGCCCTCATAGTAGAACCTTAGTTATATTTAGCGCCATTATAATAGTTCAATTTAGTTTGTATTCCGCGCCCTTATAATAGTCCACTTTGCCAAAATTTGGAAGCCCATTTCTAATAAACTAATGCCTCGATTTCGCTCAAACGTAAGGCACAATGGAAGCATTGCATAGCAAAGCTACACACCAAGTTTCATTGAAATCGAAAAAAACTGAAGCCAAAAAATGCAAAGGGCGCTGAATACTATGGAGAGGACGCTGAATACAAAAAAATCCCCGAAAATCAGCGCCATATTAATAATAATAATAATAATAATAATAATAGTAATATTAATAATTAAAATAGGGTCCGCTCTGTAATATGGTAAATTCGAATTTGGTGTACAGAGCGGACACCTGAAATAATTTACCATAGTACAGAGCGGACACCCCCGCCCTTTTTTTCCATAGCAAGGTAACGACAGTGCATAAATCATTGTTTGTATTCAGTCTTATATTAATTTAATAAGAGATTAGTTCTAGAATATTGCGATGAGATCCAAATTGCACATCAGTTAATAAGTTTGTGCCTTCTAAATGTTCAACATAGAATTCCTTCAAATATTTTTGAAATGGGATGTGTGATGGCTATTGGTCTATAGTTAGAACCGATAACTATAGACTGGAGTAATATCAGAAATTTTCAAAATTTGTGGGAAATGGGGTGTCTGAGGTATCGATTGAATACTAACAGCAAGGAGTTCCCAAAATGTCGAATGAAATTCTTTATTATGAATCACATGACCTATTTGGATGTAGCCTTGAAACTGTAATATTATCATGCATGATTATGTATTCAATAAAGTCTACCCGATAAAAACGAAAACTACTTGAGTGAGCAAACACTTAAACTAACTACGAACGCGCGAAAAAATAATTAAAAACATGAGAATTATAATTATAAACAAGCAAAAAAACTAAATTGTTGTTGAAAGAAATGAAACATCTATCCGAAAATTGTGTTAAGCAAAGGTATCTCTATATATTCACGAATTAAAAATTATTTGGAATCAGTCAGTAGACCAATGCATCTGTTGCGGACGCGAAAGACATTCACGGATAGATGTCCGGCGCGGAATGGCAAATTCAGGAAGTGTGGAATTGCAAGGTCACTGGGCAAGTGTGTGTCTGTCTAGGAGGCTAGAGTCTTTTGGAACATCATCAACTAATAGCGTTAATTCAATCTTGTGTTAGTTAACAAAACGTAATTCAAAGATGGTTTACTCTGACATTGATATTGGAAAGGAGTCTTTTTCCAGGACTCATAGACACTGGCTCTACAAATAGTGTCATCAGTGAGAAGTTGTTGCAGCTCTTGGGTTCAACGTACACAAAATATTTAAAAAAATCTTTGCTAGCTGACAGATCTTTGAATATCATGGGTTTAGTAAATCTCGACATAGGCCTCCTAGGTACTATCCAGAATGTGAAGTTTAATATGGCCTCGTCATTAGTTGCAGACATTTTAATAGACCTGATGGTCTTGGCAAACACGACAGAGTTAGTTTTAACTTTGGTGGGGAGGGTTCGGCGATGGAATTCAACATGTTGTGTTCGGTTTCCCCGTGATGAAGATTGAACAAGTGGATCTCTTCCCAGGGTTGAGGCAGTACGTCAAACCAATAGTCACAAAGTCTTGCCGCATTGACAAAGGGGATAGGAAGTTCATGCGACTTGAGGTTCCATCACTTTTAGACAAAGACGTGTCCACGAGTCCAACGAAGATCAACTAAACCGAGGATGGTAATTGATTACTCTGAAACAATCAATACAAACATGCAGATGCTTACCCCTTCCCCAAAATCGACAACATATTCAACATAGCCGCAAAATTCACGTTCTTTTCCAAACTTGACTTGAAAAGTGCGAATTTTGAACTTCCATGTTAACCCTCTAGGAAAATATTTTAGAAGATGGTGGTATCAGTCCTTACCCTGAGCGACTCCGATGTCTAATGGAGCTACCTGTTCCAACTAACATAAAGGAATTGCGCCGTCTCTTGAGATTCTTTGCGTAACACTTCAAGTGGATACCAGACTACTCAAGCAAATACGGCCTCTTTTTAAATCAGCAAAGCAATGCTACTTTCCTTTAGCGGACAATACAGTGTCAAGGATAGATGAGTTGAAAAGCTAATTTCAGATGCGATGTTTTCCATGCCTCGACAAGATGAAGGGCCACTTCTTCTTTGAGACAGCTGCCTCTGGTTTGGCAATAGGGTCAATCCTATCACAGCAAGGTCGTCCATTAGCATATTTCTCTAAGACATTAAATGTAGAGGAACAACACCAGTCGGTCATTGAGCGTGAAGCTATGGCTGTAGTGGAGAGTTTTGGCAAGTGGCCTGAATTTCGGCGGATTTTCCCCACAGTAGTTAAGATGGACCAACAGTCAGTTTCATTCATTTTCTCCAATAATAAGTCATGTATTAAATTACAAAGTTAATCGCTGACAGCTTGAGGTTGCGGAATATAAGTTTGACATTCAATATTGGAAGGGTTCTGAAAACGCTGCAGCTGAAATGTTGTTACGCGTCAATGCTGTTCGGAAGGTTTCTTCTTTGGCAGACCTGCACAACGCCATCGTACATCCAGGGGTAACTAGGTTATGGTACTACGTGAAACGATTTAAATTGCCATACAGTCTGGAAAAGATTAGAAATGCTATTAACTCCTGTCGCACATGCGCTGAACTTAAACCAAGAATCAATGCGGTGCAACAACCTGGAAATTTAATTCGATCATCAGCCCCCCCCCATGAACGTTGAATATTGATATTGTTGAAGTTTTTGGCATAATATGCCATAGATTGTGATTAGCCAAGTTAAATATAAATGGTATCAGAGTGAATATTTTAAACTATTTGGAAATGATTTCAAAAACAGATACCAAAGTTTCTCAATAGATGGAATGGATTCATAACTAAAAGATTATGTGTGATATACTTCTACGTACATCGCGGATTTTGAGTAGGTTCAGATGTTGTGTCACAACATAGTGGAATTTCAATCATAAAGAATACAGGCGAAGGTGTAGAATAGTGTGCACGCGGACAAAATAAACACTAATATAGTGTAAAAAACGATAAGAAATGCAATAACATTAGTAAAAAGTTTAAAAATAATAGATATAAACCGATAACTTTGCATAATTAACCTATGTCGTAGTATGCGGTATATATTTAAGGATAATAGCACGGAAAACTTGGAATTCCTAAAAAAATTATTATCTATTATTAAACAAATTGCAAGATATAAAGTATATTTATGCAAATCTATACATTTTTTTGTTTATTTCAAGTCCTTATTGTAACATCGGTGCTGGTTGTTAGTATCGTCCAGTCTAGTGTTTTCAGGTTTTTGTAAATTTGTTGATAAGTAAATTGTATATAAGATGTAACATTTACTGTAAATAGAGAGCAGTTTTAGTTATGTTCAACTGTCAAGGCGGACTTGCGTGAGTCTCAGTGATATTACATTATTTTAAGTGAAATTCGCAAATACATTGTGGTAAAAATATAAATATATTATTTTGGATTATTCAATTTGGTTTACTCGTATTATTATAACAACACATATATACGACTTTTTGAGTACTTAATCTAATGAAGAATTTTGTGTGTATAAATTAGTGAATATTTGATTAAATCGTTATTTTTTGTTAAAAATTTTCACCTTAAGAGCATAAATAATAAATTATAGTCCCTGTCCTTAGACTTCTCGTTGACGAGTTTGCAACAATTTATTTATAATACACATTTATTTTCATCCGATATATATATATATATATATATATATATATA
>CABFPE010000189.1:100103-115359 GCA_900660155.1 Hofstenia miamia
ATATAGATGGCATATGTATGTATATAGATGGCGCTTTTAGTGAATTCTAGATAGCGCAATGTATATCAAAATCTTATTCATGGCGTATTGTACATATGTGGATTGCCCACAATATTTAAGGCAATGGCTACCTCTGTAAAAATATCTGAATTGAATCAATCTCCTTAGGCGATTGCATCTGTTAATTACAACCCAACAACCAGCCGATATAAATGTCAAAACGAGATATTTCATTAAATCTACTAAGCAATGCTTTGTTGAGTAAAAGATAATTGAAGAACCTGGTAATTGACAAACTTGCCAAATCGATTTCTTTAGAATTATGTGAAGGTGAAATTGTAACATCAGTCGGTATTTATCGGCCAGATCACGCGCTTTTCGTATTTACTAGTTGTTTTCATGTTTGTAAATATTGTAATTACGCATTGTATATAAGACACCCAAGCATCTGTAAATGGAGAAATAGTTTCACAGTGTTCTCTTGTTCGCTAGGATCACCCCAGTGATTCTACAAAATACATGCTGTTAGATGCTAAACAACTGAAATGACCCTGCTTTTGATTATAACTGTATGAAGAATCAGTTAACCGACACTACATCCATTCGTCAATTCAATTGTGCTTGAGCAAGTTTCGCATTTCGTTTAATTTTAAACGTTAAATATTAAAAAGATTTCTCCATTTCCCGTCAAATTTTGAACGAACTTTATAATTTCAAAAATTCAAGTCCTTTTATAGATTGTCCACGTTTTATTGACTCATCAAGGAAATCAATATGGCTTATCCAAAACCAAAAAAGCTTAATTTCATCAAAAAAGTAAACCAAAAATTACGAGTTCATTGGTGTAAAGAATGAATAAATAATTCCAGAGTCCTAGAGTCGATGGTGGTCATCAGAGGACGTACACCCAAGATTGGGTGTCTGACAAAAAAGAAATCGCCTGTCAAAGCTTTCTCATTAGAAAATAACCAAAAAAAGAATTTTGAATGCGTGGCTTTTACTTGATGCGGAATTTCTGCAAAGACTATGACTTGTTGCCCTCAAGGCTTAAGTTATTAAAATGAAAGGCCTTGTGACCAAGGATTAACTTTTTTGTAAAGTTTATTGATTTCTTTATTTTTCGATTCATTATCCACGTTTTTATTTGCTCTTTAAATGTTTAAGTGAAGTGCAGAACTTGTTCATGCACAATTGAATTGACGAATGGCTGTAAATAAGAAAAGATACAAACGTAAACTAAAAGGCCAATTTGTATTTAATATATTCGTGTATTACATGTTTCAATTATTAATTGCCCTATTTTGAGTCCCATATACATGCTCAATATAAGTATGAAAATATATAATTCTATGGCTTATACTTAATGCATGTTACACTTTGAATAAATTTATTTGAATTTTTAGTAATAATTGCATGGTTAGCGAAATGTATACTATTTATGCATTAAAAATTTAAACAACGCGATCACGTTAGCTATAAATTCGGTTTTACTAATCGGTTGTTAAAATGTGGAATAAATACAACTCGGGAGAACAAATTCTCTGAAAATGCAAAGCGGTTGCAAAGTATAAACGTTCCAATTTAATTAAAAATCTCAAGTAAGGACTGGATTTACACAAAAAATGCATATATTTGCAGGAATATACTTTATATCTTGTAATTTGTTTAATAATAGTTAATTTTATGAATTTGAAGTTTTCCTTAAATATGTACCACGGAAATTTATCGATCTAGAACTATTATTTTTTAAACTTTTTACGTATGTTATTACATTTCTCATGGTTTTTTACCCTATATTAGTGTTTAATTTGTCCGCGGGCACCCTATTCCTTCGACTCCAATTATGGACTAGCGCCATAAGCACGAGAAATTGATAAAGAATTGAATAATAAAAAACTTCAAGCTGAATTAAATTAGGATTTTACTCGCCACTCGAACTCGTTAATCGTGATGACAGGAAAATTTGTGGTACATTTAAAACGTCGTATTTGTACACAATATTTTTCCATAATATTAATGCCATAATTTTTAGCGATTGGTACTTTTTTTGTTTGCTCACTTCCCCCAATCTCATTTCCGTCAAACGTCACAAAATATTAAATACCGTTAGAGACACAATTTCAGTGAAATTGGAATTATATATTTCAATAAATATATATATATCTTTAAACTCTATTTTGATAAGATTTTATGTAGTTGAGATTGCTGAAATACGAAATTACAAGTAAATAAATAAAAATATGTGCTATAATATAATAAGCTATAATATATAATAAGCATTGACTGTTTACATATTATATATGTATATTTTAACATGAAACTGTCTAGATCTAACCTGATGATTAAAGAAGTGTATGCCTTGTGCTGTGTACAGTCATAATTCCAAGCTAATATATAAATGCTAATTTGTTTTGTGTCATATTTACTTCAGACTAATTTTGAGTAGCTTATCTATTTCTAATAAACTATTTTACAGATTGTAGTGTAAGACAACACACCCATTTCTAATATGGAAATTACAGATTTAAATCCTGTCAGATCTGCTTATTGAAATACTCTTTTACTTTTGTAAGCAAAAATTTGAAATAATATACCTCCAGGCATACCAGTATCAAATAAGAAATCAGAAACATTAGTGATTTGTTTAACACCTGAATGATATAAATTTCTGTATTGTATTTGTAAATAGCAAATTAATGTTAGGCATTATTATGATTTTTCCAGATTGCTGGTGCCCCTTGAGTAATATACTCAAGTATTAACTGGCTTTTAAAGCAGAACTATCATGAGAGAGTTGATCCCACTCATTGTTGCCAGGCTAATTCTACATTCTAATAAAAAACACATAAAAAATTACATTCAATGTTTACAAAGATATCAACAACACTTGATTACTGCTAAAAAGAATAGAATAGTCTGTCAGCAAAAACAATTAATACTATTTGATGATGATGATGATGATGATGATGATGATGATGATGATGTATATTTATCTAAATACTGACAAAAAAATAAAACAAATACAGTTTACAATGCTAAAAATCCCCAGATTATTTTTACATTAAACTTGTTGTTATTTTTATTTATTTATTTTTATTAATTTATTGTTACTATGTTTAGAAAGGTAATGTTTGAGCACTAGTGGTGCTCATTTATATTACCCATGACATTTAAATTATTATTTTAAAATTAAATCAATTAGATAAGTATTTCCTTGTATTAATTTACTTTTTATATTGTTCAAGAACCTAGTACATTCATTTTTAGATATTTTATCTATATTTCAACTAATTAATGCACTATAATTTATATCATTCCATATTTTACTGCCTCTAACTTTGAGAGAATATCTTTGTAGCATAGAGTTATGCTGTTTTATTGAAGTTTGGTTTTTTACTTTAGCCCCAGTCTACTATTAAATTTGTGATTAATTTCATTGAAATAGTTAAACTCCATTGGGTATTCTTTTCTTTGTATTTTTATTATATGCTTTAGTATTTCAAATATGTATAATTCATATATATTGAGTATATCACTACCCATAAAATAACTGTTTTGTCAAATCTTTCAAATTTTTAAAATGAATTATTTTTATTATCTTTTTTTGAATTTTGAAAATAGTAATGTCTTATAAGTGGTACAATCATATATCAATGCTCCATATTGAATTATAGGTTAAATGATTGGGAAATCTATCAGATATATAATAAAATATTAGCAAACAAATAATTAATGAACATGAAAAAATTAAATACCTATTTCAATAAAGTAAAAACTACAAAAATAATGAACATAATTAAATTTGTATTTTAAATCTAATCAGATTTTCAAAGGACTGCTAAATATTTACTAAATGCAAATGGTGAACCTCAACATTTAAAATTATAGAACATATTTACATTTATTTACTTTGAATTCCATATTTCAACAATCTTAAGTACATAGAATGCTAATCAAATTACAGTTTAAATAAATGCATATATTTATTCAAATATATAATTACAATTTCACTGAAAACATGTCTCTAACTGTATTTAATATTTTGTGACATCAGACTTGGGGGATGTGGTGTTACATAATGGTGACTTACAAAAGACAATAAAAAGAAGTAACTAAGACTAACAGTAAAAATTAGTAATTTAATTATACATTGTAAAACCACAATTACTATCAATTTAATTTTATAAAACAATTTGTGCAGGATTGGAATTACATTTATCAGCAATGTGGTTTGGAAAAATAATAGAGAGGAAGACCACTACAGCTAATTAGATGAGCTTGAGTAATTTAAAGCAGACAAATGAATCATAAACAACTTTGAAGCTACAGGTACATTCTGATTGTTTAATTGTTTATGCAAATTTAATATAAATAGTGCAATGAATTTATTTAGTGATGAATTAATTTCATTTGATTTCTTTTATTGTATTATCAGGTTTGATTATATAACAACAGAAAGCTAAATATCTGAGCTCACAAATAGTCCTTTGGTGGTCCCCAGATTCAACTAAAGAGATTCCTGGAGCCACTGCACAATCTGCTATTCATAATGCAGTGCAGCTGGTAGCTGAAACTCCTGTGTGCTCTTAGGTTAGGTGTAAGGTTAGGAATTTTATTTCATTGTAGCTTTCCCATCAATCCATTTGTTATAATAAACAATGTCATCAAATAGCTGGAAAGCTACCTCTAGGCTAACCCTTTCTAAATCCAAATTGTTTTGGTATCATAATAAACTCTATTACACATACAAGGTGCCTACAAGCCCCAAACTATTTTATTTGTGTATGATCATTGCTAGTTTAACTAGCATTATGTGTGACCTTTGAATCAGAATAGTAGGATTCTATTTTATGCTGACTGTGTTGATTGTACACATGTATATGGAGTTTATTCATCTGTTTATACATATAGGGTAATTTATATGTAAGATTCATAATAAGATAATGCATGCCAGTTGCATACATTCCTTTACTTCATTTGTCAGTTATAACAATGACAATCAATATGCTAAATTCATAGGGAGTTGCAACACAAAATCACTGAGAACATCTCTGCACCCTGGGGTTTGTTTGTCATGATGGTGTCCACAGTAACTAGTGACCATTTATCAAACTGCTTCTCTCTTCTTATTGTATTGTTTGGCATTGGGTTTCAATCCTGATAACATCATATTATAACAATTCTAACCTAAATTAGAGTTGTAACATGCATAATATGTTTGAAAGTATTGGAAAGCTGGACTAGTTGGAATTGTGCTCTTGTAGAACTCAATTGGAGTGTCTCAGAAGAGAAATCATCAATACTCAAAGTTGAACTCACTCAATCATCCACTCAAAAATAAAATTAAATTTGAATTATTTTAAATTTTAGTTTCTTTATAAATAACAATTTTTAGTTTAAGAACTCTGATTTATCATAACATACATTTCATTTTACTTTAGAAAAATTAGAAATCAGAAAACTTGGTTGAACTTTGACAAAGTAATTTGAACTCAATTCAAAAACCCTGAAATAGCATATATTTCCTTGTATGATTATACAATGATACATAGGACTATATGCCATTTAGTAACATACATATATACAGTGTTTTTGAGTCAAGTTTGAATTAGTTATACTGAGTTCAAGTTTTTATATTTTGAATTTGAATTTGAGTAATTTTTTAAAGAATATTCTGAATTTGATTGAGTTTTTCTCTAATTCCAAGATTTTTAGTGTAAAAAACATTCATTTTACAGTAATTCTAAACTAAGAAATAGTTATTTGCAATTGGTAGGGAACTTGAAATTTAAAATAATTAAATGTTTTACATTATTTTCAAGTGGATTCCAATCAAGTTCAAGTTTGAGTTTTAATGATTTCTCTTCTGAGTTTTGTAAGCATATTCAAATTTGAGTTCTTAACATTCCAAGTACTTGAAAAGATAACAATTTAAGGTCAAAACAACATTGTTTTGTGTTGATATGTGGTTGTTATATGTATCAAAAACAATGTTGTTTTCATGTTAAAATAGTACCATTTGATTATTTAAAAACATTGCTTCAACAATGTCACATTAGGTTGCTTTTTGGTTGTTTTCTATGAATAAAATAGCAATATTTTAAGGTTGTAACACCACTGTTTTACACTGTCCCATAATGATTTTAGCACTAATTTTATATGCAATTCATTAAATTTATGTTACTAAGCTGTTCAAACATTACTGTTTAAGCAGACAGAAACACAACAAAGGGTAGAACAAATCCATTGAGGTACTTTAAAGCATATTAAACACAAACATTAATTAAAAAGTTGAATGAATGTCTTGTTTATAAATAATAACAATAAACATACAAATCTGCCAAATGTAACAAAGATTTGAAAATTTAAAATTATGTACAATAGTAAAATAGTACTTTTTTATATCATGAACAATCTCTTCTCCTCAAATGTAACTTTCTTATGTAACCATTATATTCAAGGAGCCCAAATATTCATGAATAAATTATTTTGAAAATTCACTTACCATTTTATTATAATTTTTCACAAATTTTAAATTAAAAAAAAAGTTTTCACAATTCCCTTCCTTATATTAAAAGGATCTAGTAATCTAAATAATGAATTGAGTTGTATTTGCAAACATCTGCTTACTGATTATTTATTACAAAAGTTGACACTAATGCCACCAATGGTCCACCAATGGGCCACTGTTGGCCTCAATGGTCACAAATGCCACATGTTTTCCACAAACAGACCACTGATGATGACCAATATTAATTTTTGAATTGTAATTTATAACCAGGCACAATTTGGTTGAGTTAAAGGGACAGTTGGAAGTGTGTATAGCTTATTATCTGTAAGATAGAAAAGATTCCTGCAAACCATTGAATTTATTATGCAGTGCTCATATTAACAAGAGCTGGCATGCTAATATTAATAACATTAATACATATCAAACAAATTTGGTTGGTCAGCTTGAATGTTAAATCAGCAAATTTGTAGTTGCTCAAATTATTATTAACAGTTGTTATTATGATGTTAATTGTTGCTGCAACAACCAAAAGTATGAAACAACTATAAGCAACATAAAAACAACCAAAATTGTTATCTGGGCCTGCATATATACTAGTACTTCTTTACCTTTTTCATCCATAGAGCCTGTTTGACTTAACATTTTAACTGGAACCCTGCAAGAAATCACTAATAAAATATTAGAGGAATTATGTATGTTAGAGACATACTAAATTTCTATAAAAATTTGAACAGCTCAATGAATACTTGATAAATAATAGTAAATAGTTCAAATCAAAAAGAATTAGTTGTTTCTGTTATAATATTTATTGTCTAATATAGTCCAATTGAAGATTAACAGAAATATGAAATTTCTGATCAAGAGAATTAAAATTTAATTGACATTGCCATGTAGAATTTTTGATGCTCTTACTGAAAAACTTTATTTCATGAAAATCAGTTAGGAATTGACTGAACTACAATCTTCCAAAATTGGGTATATGAAATGAAGGAATTGAACAGACAGTTAAACATTACCTTGCTAGAGGTCACATTGAGTGGCATTATTTTGGGAATAATTTATCAACCCTGTTGCCCATATTCCAAAGGTTTACATAAGAAATAAGTTGTTTGAATTGACTTAAAGATTCAGTAGACTTTGTAAGGCAAAAAATGATGAACTGTTTCCTGAAGAGTAGCTAGAAAATCTGAGAAGCCTAGTGATATTATAACCATCAAATTGGTAAGTTATAAACATGATGAAACAGCACTTGGGTGGTCATGGTGGGTGGGCTAGGGTAAGAGCCATTAAAAAATAGTGCATTAATCACTATATTTGTATGAATTTTGCTTTCATAGAACAGCCATCTTGTTAAATTTTGTATTCTAACTATTAAATGTTTAGATTACCAGTACTCTGCTAATTTTCATTCAATTCCTTAGCTGTTTTCACCATTCTTTAGAACTCCTTTAGTTCTATATTAAAATGCTAATATTAAATTTTTAATTACATTCCCTTTGAGTGATTAACAGCAATTAGAACATACAATAAATACTTCTAGAGAAATTAGAGATGTATTTTGAAAAATTTCACTTTAAAAATTTTGGACTAATGTATAAATATCATAAACAAAAATATACTAGTAAAGCTGTGAGACTATTTTAAAGAATTGTACTCGATATCGGGTTTTAGCCAATTACTCGTACTCGATTCAAAATTTTTGTGATGAATTATTGGAGAGATATTTTTGATTATTTTCAAGAAATTTTTTTAGAAATGATTTTTTTACGTAGTGTTTATTAAAATTTTATGATTTCATGTTTTCACATGGTCCAGTAGAAACAGTTTGGAAAACAGGGTAGAGGTTCTGGTGTCCGCTTTTAACTTTAAAATCATATTAGAAAGCAATTCCACCCAGTTTCAAATCAATTTCATAAGCAGTTTTTGAATAATTTGCAATTTCATAGCTTGTCCTACCCATATTCAAGCAATCATGTATCTGTTTAAAATATTCAGCCTTAACCTGGCATTTTGATATTGATTTGAAAAAAAATCTCATAATTGTATCATAATATATTGAATAATTGGTGATTTCACATTTGTCACGATTTGACACAATAAGATATATATATATACATATATATATATATATATATATATACAGTACTGGCCAAAAGTTTGGGAACACTTTCCAAATTTAGAAATTTTTGTATTTTACACTAAAAACACAATGTAGAAACAATATAATAACACAATGTAGAAAAAATGTGATAACACTGTGTAGAAAGCAAATAGTTAATTCAGAAAAATTCACAAATTTGTATGTCTGGCATTATTGGCCAAACATGCAGCAGTGCGATTTGACAATGACTTGACCAGCTTTCTACAATAATCATCAGTAATCTCTTTGCATCATACCACTTTAATTTACTCTTTCAGGTCATCAAGTGATGTGCATTGGCACTTCCTCAGACAGTTTTTGATGTGATGCCAGCAATTTTCTATGACTTGAGGTCTGGGGAGTTTCCTGGCCAGTTCTCAAGCAGCTGAAAGTCTTGTGATCCAATCCACTGTTTCACAACTTTGGTGCTGTGGCAAGTAGCACCATCTTGTTGTAGTACAGATGTTCTGTGAAGCTGCATAAACATGGGAAATTTCTCCTGAATTATTTTGAGGAAGGCCTTGGCTGTGACTGTCTCTTTGTGAGGAACAAAATGCAGACCAGCACGCCCATTCACAGTTATAGCACCCCAAATCATCACAGAAGGTGCTGAGCGGACAGTTTGTTGTGTGTAATGTGTGTTGAATCTTTGGTTTCTTGATTCGTCGAACATGTGCCCATTATGATGTAAACTGGCAAATCTTGGATTCGTCACTAAACATTACTTGATGCCACATCTCAGGGGTGTAGTGTTGGTATTGCCTGCAGAAGCGCAACTGGTCTCAAATGTTCTTTGAAGACAATCGGGGTTTGGCTGCTGGTTTGCATGATGGAAGGCAAAGGAAGTATTCAATTGGTGCATGTTGATACATTCTGCACTACCACACCTAGATTTGCGTTGACTTCAGAAGATGAAGAGAATGGTTGATTGATGACGTAACAGTGAATGAGATGGTCAGTCTGAGGGGTTGTCACTTTTGGTCTTCCAGACTGCTTGTGAGAGGAAAATTTTTGCAGTTGCTGATAGCAAATAACACTTTTGGATACTGAAGATACTGACACGTCCATTCTAACAGCTATAGCACGATAATTGTACCCCTCCTCGAACAAAATGGGTGTATTTGCTAATTGCACGCTTGTTGCCAATTGGCCAACTATTGAAACCGCGAGCGCCCAAGTCTATTTAAGAAGGATTAACTGAAACCGCCAGTTGGAATGTATTAGTTAATTCAAACTCGCGTAACCGGTTGGCCAACTGTATTTGTTAATATACACTCGTAGAAATAGTGCCCGCGGATTTCATTTGCTAATTGAACGCTAGTGGCCAACCAACCAATAATATAGTCGTACTCAAAGTTTTCGAATTGAATTAGAGTTACTCGGACCAAGTTCGAATATTTACGATTCAAGCTCAAATTTTTTTTTGAAGAATAGGCCTATTCTGCTAAACATATGTATTTGCAATTGAAGCAAATGACATTTAAAATAATTTATTTTTCAAGGGCTTTTCATTTGAGTCTGAGTAACAGTATTAACGAATTCTTTTCAGAGTTTTTTGATGAAGTTTTGCGAATTCATGCGAGTTGGAGTTTATAAAATTCAGCCAGAATATCAAGCCATGCAAGTCCTAGTTAAAAACTTTCCTTTAGTAGAGGAAGACATTGTTACACCAAAAATATAATGTGGGAAAATGAGAAAGCATGTGAATATTGATACTAATTTTAAACATTACTTCAAAATTTTATGAAAGTAAAATATAAATATATAAAATATAATGCAATAATTCAGCTAGTGTACTTTGTATACTGCTTTATTGGTTTTACGAAAATTTTAAATGTCTGTTACAAATTAAAATACAGGCAAACATACAGAGACTCGTGAAGTTTACAATTATAATTACGACTAAATCAGTTGGAATGCTTGGTGCGAGTGTTGGAAGCTAATAGAATTTAAGAGTGGTGAATTAACTAATACAGTCGAAATTATTTGTTCGCAACTCGCGTGCATTAGCAAATACACCCAATATGAATTTGAGCACTCTTTGTTGGTGAAAGTTCACTACCACGGATCATATTTCAAACTATAATGATAGTGCTTTTTCAATGAAAATGTATTGTGTTTAAATCTAAAGTTGTGTTAATTTGATTGGCTAAATGAATCAGTTCTAAATTCTAAGAAAAAATTGGGAATTCCAGGAATTTTACGAAGTTTCTAGGAAATAGCATAAAACACACTTTAGAGAGGATACTGTTTCCAAGCTTTTGGCCAGTACTATATATATATATATATATATATATATATATATAAATATACCTTATATTCTTACATATAATACTTTCAATTGAAAATATTTTTTATTTTTTGCAAAAAATCTAGCCTGAATACAAGCATTGCTTAAATAATAATAATAATTATATTATAATATTAAATCAATTGTGTCATATGCTGCATTACTTTGAGCATTAGTTGCTATACAAAAAAGAGCTTTATAATTCATAAATACTGGTATATTATGCAATAGTTATTTTTAATATTAAAATTTGTGAAAGAGCTATTGAAGTTCTCTAGGGTGTTGTAAAGAGCTTGCAAATCAGACGAAAATACATGAAATAATTGCTCTCTAAATTAAGACTGCCTGAATATTGTTTCTAGATAGACATAAACAAACATCTCAACAAATTTGAATCATTTTAATTGCACACCACTAAGTGGAGGAAAACTAAATTGATTTGCTTCAAAATAAGTGTTGTGTGATAATTCAATTTGCAAGTTCATTACATGCTTTACAACAAAGTGAAATAGCGTGATTTAAACACGAAGGCTTACTCAGCAATAAATCAGCATAGATGGTTTTATAGATTAATAGGTTTTGGTGTAAAATGTGTGTGAAATAGACACTTTCAATTTTTCTATTGAAAAATCGACATTGGGAATAGAATTTTTAAAAATCATTGCAAGTTCTTTAAAAGATCAACAACCTAATATGCAATAGTGAAATGTCAGACAAAACCTGACAGGGATTGATCATAGATGCTTTTCTAAATGATAAAGAAACGTCAGCATTTATTATTTTATTGTCTCACTAATGTATTAACATATAGCAAATTTCATATGCGTGAAATTGAAGATATTTCTCAGATTATTAAATGAACCTAATTTCTTCCTATGGAATATGGTAGGCGATGTGTATGGACTTTTAATTGGAAGTATTATGTTGTTGTCTGACAATTCTTTCATTGCCTTAAAATATTCCGTTTTCATGTTTTCGGGTATTCTCTGCACTTGTTGACGTTTCAGCTCGTTTTGCTTAGTTACAATTTTGTGCTGCTCACCTATTGATTTCCTACGCTTATTTCTTCAAAATTAAACACGCTTCTGTTTTGCCTCAAAGTTTTTTCGAGTTGTGGAAATTGTTCAATATCGTGGTAAGCATAGCTTTCGGAATTCTGGTTTCTAACCCCTCTTGAGCTAACATCATTGTTTGATTTATGTTATTGATCATTTTTGGTATGATGGACATGGCGTATATTACAATCTTGTAACATTTAAAATTAACTACACAGATATGTTTCATTTAGCATGTAACCTGTTTTCCCGTTTTGAGCATTGCAAATTATTCATGGAATAGATATTCTTTTAGAATTTATGCCGTAATGAGCATAGATCATTACTTTAAGTGTTTTCATTTCGGATTGTTTCCCTATGGGGTGGTTGTGAACCCTCCCTTGTGACAGGATTCAATTGCGACTCCGCAATTTGGGGCTTTGTGTTTGCATGATCGATTTTTGTATCCTTCTCATTTACCTTGGCTGTTGTTTCTTGTTGTGTTGTGGGTGACATGAATCAATCGCAACTCTGCAATTGGGCTGGCAATGCGTTTTATTTGTCACACTTTCCACTGGTGTCGTTCCGGTTTTCTGTTATCTCTCTTAATATCTTCTAATATAGTTTCTCGTCAAGATGAAAAATTTTCCATCTACCCCGAATTTATCAAGCAATCTTCTTTCAGAACAGTTTTTTTACCAAGGGTTCTTTTAAGCCAGAAATGCGGATGCTAAGAGAGACGTTTCTGGCGAAGGAGGTTTTGGACTTATTTTCATATTGCAAATTTTCTGATATAATCCATATTACGACTTTTTCAATGAGATGAGCCATTTTCAAGATCTTTGTGAGAGCTTTCAAGAGATTCAATTTTAGCAGAGCTTGTGCCAAGAGGAATTATATGACAACTGAGATTATGACAGTCGGAACATAGCAAAGTTAACACTCCATTACTAAATTCATTGAGTTTATAAAATTTTAAAATTAGTCATGTCAAAACATTGGTAGGGATGGTTATTTTTACATAATAACATTGTAGAGAATCACTGTCGTTCCATTCACGCAAGCTATTGTTACAACCAACAAGTTACATTGCACTTGCTGTGAATAAGTTGAAAAGTAGGTGTTTAAGCCTAACAAACTCACACTAGCTATAAAATTTGAAAGAACTCGATCGAACTCGGAGTTTTTTTTAAAAAATCAGGCTTGTCCAATGGGGTGGGATCCGTATCCATGGGACTCCATGTCGATCTACATGGACCTCGTGGGGTGGGGCGGGGCTGATTGTTCGCCCCATGGGTTTTGTGGAGATTGGAGGGGCAAGTATTTTAAATTTACATTCTATTATGCCATAAATTTAAGGGGTTGAAAAAGATCCAGAGAGAACCAGAACCCTCCCACAATCTACATATCTACATATAGTCTAAATCAAAGTATTTTTACACATTGGATTGTGTATTATTTCAATTCAGTTTAATACATTATTATTATTAAGATGAAGAAGAAAAAGGAGAAGAAATCTTTATTTAGAAATTACTTTGACAATATATAATTATTTAATTATACTGATAGCAACCCTGAAAGCGTCAATAAACTATACAAAAAACAATGCAAAATAGAAAATTGCTCCATTGAGCTATGGCGTTTTAATTTCTGCTAGTTGAATAATCCTGGTTGTAAAATTTGAAATCCCTCCATTTGAATTCAATTATTTCTTACTAGGATTATAGTAATATCGTTTGACATTGTTTTTACGTATCTTTAAATTATTCAGTAATTTTAATTCTCTAGGTAAATTATTCCAAAGTCTTATAGAAGCAGACTTGTCAACGAGCAGAGCTTCCCAGTAAACTCAAACTTGGCAAACTTGGAAAGTACTTACAAATATTTCATTAAAACTTGCAAAGTACTTTGCAAATACTTTGCAAGTTTGACAAGTATCTGCAAGTCTTGCAAGTAATATTTGCGAAACTTTCCAAGTTTTGCAAGTAATATGTGCAAAACTTGCAATGTTCTGCAATTATTTATTAAATTAACCAGACATTAATATATTAAAATAAAATATACAAATTTTGTAAATTCTCTGAAAATTAATAAATATTCTCTAGATATTTACACGGGTTGTTTGCATATGAATTTGAAGAAGATTTGAGACAACTTCAACCGAACTCCTAGCAATATTTAAAAAACGGAACAACCATTTTGGGGTTACATGAAGCCTTTTCGGGTACAATGTTTCATTCCAAGACCTGTTCAAATATCGATGTGAATAGTGAATCCTAATACCAGTAACTAAATTCAATGTAAAGAGATAGATTTTCAGGAAAATTTTAATGTGCAATGACCTCTATGTTACACATAATATCTACAAAAGTAAAAATTGAACTATATAACAGCTGTAAGGCATTTTCACGAGTACTAAAAATTCATAGTCAGCCTTGATACCTAAAAGACACTAATCCAAATCTAAAAAATGTAAAAAGCAGTATGGGCAGCAAGTATATACATGTAGCAATAGCAAAATTTTCAATTACCTGGCAATATTAATGAATGAATTTCTCATTAATTCTTTTTACAAGGAACTGGTTTAAAATTTCGAGTTCGTGTATTAAATTAATGAAATAAACGTGTTTTTATTTTCACTATTGATGGTAAATAGTGATTATAACAATAGTAAAGATCAATAAACAATTTTCAAGAATTCAGCTAATTCCACTATAACTTGTTACCCGCCAAATCAGATCATTATAACACCTTGTTCTGCTCGCAGTTCGCTCTATTAAACTTTTATAAGTTGGGAGTGGGTAAAATTTTAGACAAATTACATAAAAAGAATAAAAAATTAGATTTAGAATCATATTTCAGCTGAACGTTTGGAGTGATATTATGATATGAATAATTATTAGGGATCAGAAACCCGGCTGATATTTCTAAGCCCGCACTTGAAGCCCGGCGTAACTTACTGAAAATAAGAAAAAATACTCATTAAAAAATAATCTAAATTTTTGACAAATTTGCTAGAATTGAAAACTGCTTCATGTAGTTGAAGATTGCGAAATAGTCCAGAACAAGGTCCATATTAGGGTGCATTCACACAGAAAGCTTGCGATATAGCGCTTGTATTTTTAACACATATTTTAAGATAGTTGAATTCACACAGAAAGCGAGCGATAAAGCCAATCTTGAGATTTAAACAAGAGGAAATAAAGGAGGGTATTCACACAGAGAGATTGCGATATCGCGCTTGTAATTTAAACACATGTTTTAAGATAGTTGAATTCACA
>CABFPE010000189.1:116915-138323 GCA_900660155.1 Hofstenia miamia
TTGTAATTTAAACACATGTTTTAAGATAGTAGCATTCACACAGACAGCGTGCGCTTGCTATATTTTTTAACACATGTTTTAAGATAGTTGAATTCACACAGAAAGCGAGCTTGCGCTTGCGATAGATTTCTAGCAATGTATTAATACGAGAGTGTTCACACAGAACGCGAGCTTTTAATTGCTATTAGGAAAATATTCAATAATATTCTCTACACATTGTTATATTTTATTGCATTTGAGCGAATCAAAGTGGATAATTTTTAATATGTAAACATTATTACAATTTAATTGATCTTTATGTAAATAACTAACTGAAAATCATTTGATACAATGGAATCTATGCGATTAGACAGCCTATTAAATTCTTCATTAAAATTATTGTTTTTCTTAAATTATTTAATATTTTGATAAACCTTAATGCAATTTATATTTTTTGAAATTCTAAATTACGGGTGAATTAAAAAACTTTTTCTAATTTAGGCAGATTTTTAAGAATATAGAAATTAAAATATTTTTTATTAATAGCAGTTACTATAGTTCAACTAGTAACTGCTATAAATAAAAAATGTTGTGGACAAAACCTATTTTACAAATATGTTCAATNAGCACAATCTTTCTGTGTGAATGCACCCTTACCCAGGCCCACTTCAAATCGTAGCCAGTCATTGCCTTCCATTGAAATAGCAAAATATCTCAGGAATATTTTTCAAAGAAAAATAACAAGACTCAGATTACAAAAATCTAATCAAAAATACAAGCATTAACCAATCAAATCAAACTCAAACATTAAAAAAACACTTTAAAATGCACAAACTATTTAAAGAATCATCCTCTAAGCGTTGATGCAGTTGCTTTGAAGTAATGTAGTTAACTAAATATTTCAGTAATGTCTCTTGAAAAGGGTGTGTGATGAGGTGTAATTAAATTGATTGACTGACCTCTAGTTGATTGATTGAACGGTAGCTGCCAATTTAGCAAACCATTTTGTTATATTATGTTTCTGAATTTTGCACTTTTTAGTACACCGGGCTAAGCCCGTAATAATTTATCGGGAGCCAAGACTTCGGGATCCCTTTTATTTATGCATACGTTTAACCAAATGCTTTTGATGATATATTAAAAATATGCTAAAATGCTACAACTCTAAGCAGGGATGGAAACATTTATTAGTTGAATTTGTGGCATTTGAAAGGCATTTTATAAAATTTACATAAACATCGAAACACGGAAAGGGACACAACAGTTTGCAGCTCAATACACAAGTCATCCCTGGATGTTATGTTTTTCGAATCACTTCAGGACAAAGTTGCTAAAGTGACTGACGAAAATCGGATTATATCACCTAACCTTAAATTGGTGTGGACCTGTTCAATTCCCCATTCTAAGTAAAATTGCCAAGCATGTCCTAGCAATACCATTGTCGTCAGCAATCATTGAACGACTCTTTAGCATTGGCGGGTTAACCCTTAGTAACAAAATGAGAAAGAGTTTCTCCCCAACAAAATTTAAAGCTGTTTGTATTTAAAGTATTTCGTAAAATACTGAAAAATATTAGCAAGTTAGTAAAAAACGATTTTATTGAAAGTGAAAGAACTGTGAATCTTGCTGAATTGTCAGAAGACAGTGATGATGAATAAAATGTGTGTGGTTATTGATTTGCACATTATAATTGCTTTATTTCTTTTTTTTATTATAATTTATTGTTAGTTCATATAAATATATATATATATATATATATATATATANCAAAATTGCTAGTAAATATGTACACATATGTTTTCATTTTGGTGTCGTGGGGATCGAAAGTCTGCCCATGGACAAGACTGAAAATAATGACTCGATATCAAAACGTAAGAATTCGAACACAAATTAAAAACTCTGGTAGGACGAGATTTATGAGGAAAATGTGATACTCTATTAATATGGCAACCTAGATTAGAATGTGTCTGTGTGGGCAGACTGGTTCAGCTGTATAAGTTTATTATATGTTAATAACTTGAAATGTATCGTTCATTAATTAATCTAAATTTTTTATTTTCAATTGAATATGAATAAACAACCATAGTATTTACTTAGTAATTAGTCAACGTACGGCACATTTAATGAATTTATTTGCATTCCAAACATAAAGTACTGTTTAAAAAATAAATGGTGCAATGCCTTTTATGATCACTTGAAAGATGATCCGTTTAAAAATACAAATATAATATAATAGCCGCCTAATGCAATTATCAGACCTGAATTTATTTTCATTCATTTTGTTACTTTTTATTAACATTGATTAATGATACATAATTAAACTTATTTTTATATTTTACGGGAATAAAATTGCATAAAAGGGAAATCCTTCTCTAATATATACAGGGTGATCCTGATCTTCTTTTCAAAGCAAGCAAGTTAAGACAAAAACGGCCGGAACAGTTAATATGGATTTCTTTTCAAAGCAAGAAAGTTAAGACAAAAAACGGCGGGAAGATCAGGATCACCCTGTATAAGCTGCCCATTTTAGTTTTAAACGATTGTTTTCTTTTCACTCTTTTTTTGCAAATCGTCAGTTTATGTCATACATCCACTGCTTTTGCAGTTAGTAATCCTCCCTTTAGTCATTTGTTTTGGAAGGCCTGATAAAGACAAATCATCAAAGTATGTTTATTTTAACTCGTTCACTTATTCATAAAATATTCTTTAAAGAATTGCTAAAACCTAAGTCATTATTAAATTCCAATTCTATAATCCATGTCAAAAAGACACTGTGCCTTGCAAACTTTGTATGTAAAGTATTTTGTTTAAGCAATTGATAAAAGCAGAACTCCAAGTTTAAAATAATATTTATCTTGAATGAATAAAGATAGTGTTGACGGTTGAACAGAGCGTGTTTTTATGCAGTGGCGGCTCGTGCATGCAATAGTTGGGCAAGCAAATATTTTTATGTAACCAAATTAGTTTAAAATTTATCATGAAAAAAATTTGTCAGAAAGTTATCTGTAATATTATAATAGAAATATGATTTCTACTGCAGCTATTTGCTAAATCATTTTCAACAAAAATTGCTAATGATTTCTGAAGCTTTTTCTTCTCTAATGGTTATTCTTGAATTTGTTTAAAATTTCTTTAAGCAAAAAATAATCGTTCTGCAAAATCCAATAGTTGTATTCATTCAAATATTTTCAAATTTTCGGTATGGCAGTCAATAAATCGTGCATTTCAAAATATTGAATAAGAACTTTTTCGATTTACAATTGAAGGCATGTTGATGATAGAAAACTTGATATAAATTACAAAGTTTTGTCAGATTGAAAAACTTAGAGTAGAAATTTATATCAAAAAATGGCAGTTGAGGTAGATCATATTTATGTTAAATTTTCAAAATTTACTAATTCTATAAAACCGTATTTGCACAGGAATGTGAATCTAGTTTCCATTTGTATGCAGATAACGTCAATATATTTAAAAATATATTACTTTTAAAATATCCACATTATATTTGATTTTTTGAATTAATTGGTTCACATATGACATATTCGTAGAAAAAAATCGTCTTTCATTCACAATTCCTATAAATTTTCTAATTTCTGTATAGAAAAACAAATGGCTACTGTTTTATATTAAAGAATATTGCTCAAAGAATCTGTGAGGTAAAAATGCGAAAAAACTGTATATCAGATATATAGGAGCCTCAGTCAACTATGTTTCAGTTTCCAGTATTGCCTCGAATAGAGAAATGTTTCTGGTTGGTTTAAATAATAAATATATTTATGACGGAAATGTTTCAATTGAAGCAATGAGCGGACTGCTTGCTTTGCCAGCAAAATCTTCGCGCGAGGATTTGAAGAAAACGGATATAATTGTATCGTTTGAGCGAGCATAGGTAAAGCATTAAGGTAACTGCTTGCTGTGGCGCAATCATTCAATGATTTTTAAAACAAATTATAATGCATTATGTTCTATGTTCAATTCATATTATTACTTGATTGTTAAATGTTGTTTTAAATCAAACATAATTTAAGATTTGTACATTTGCATAGATATAAATTGAGGCAATTAAGAATAAAATCCATTTATTAATAAATCATTGGGCAAGCACTGCTTGTCTTGCTTACACACACGAGCCGCCTATGTTTTTATGGAGATTGTTTTCTCATGACATCTTGCAGAAGAAGCTATCTCCTCATCCATATAAACTGACAATTCTTCATCGCCTCAGAGAAGCGGATTCCGAAGCACGTACTCATTTCTTGCAGATGATTTCAGGAGTTCGTATAGAAAAAAATTCCTTCAGCATTAGCCAGGATTCGAACTAAATCAATTTACTTCTATGATAATAAATTCTAGTGCTAAAATTAAATTGGTATACATGGTGTTTTCTAAATATACCTCTATAACATAGCTAGACCACTAATGGTAAAATAATATTGGTGAAATACAAAGATTTTTTCAGAGTTGCAAGATGCAAGTTGCAAGTGAGTAACAGAATATAGTCCGAGATCTGCATTATCTCGAGAGAGGATCTGATTAGCTGGCCAATGAAATAAATTTTTTAAGTCTCCAAAATTTTGTACATTATGTATTTGTAAACGATAAATTGGATCTAAGTAATCCCGCTGCAAAACTAGCTAAAACCTTGCTCTTAAAATTGTATTATGTTAAACTATCTACACTATTCAATGAATATGCCAAACGCATTTAAAATTTATAAAGCATTTTTATGAAATTTGAGATATAAATCTGAAATACTTTGAAAATTACGCCTTCTATAATTTTCTTGAGACTATAAATTGATGAAGAAAACAATTAATTCTAAACTAATATAAATAATTTCACTATTGGACAAAGTTAAAAAAGTCATTCACAATATGTAGAAGATCTCTTCTTTATTTTCAAAAATGCTTCGATAAGGTCACTGTACGATTAATACGCATAAAAAACATCTCGATTTGTAGATTATATTTTTGCTTAACAGCAACACTGATTTCGTAATATCGTTGGAAAATACGGCTTTTCAAATATTTTTTAAAAAACTAATAATTTCCGTGAAGACCATTAATCTCAGGTTATAAGTTTTTATATTAAAGTGAAGCAGTGATAGTGTATATAAGTAATCAAGATCAAGATTAGAACGCCTTATTTATTCTATTATAATCACGCTAAGCGATTTTAAATATTTTTCGGATATATAAAGATAGGTAGTAAATGCAAATTCACAGCGCCAATCTTCTGAAATAATTTTTAATATTTGAAACTCAAATTTCTTATCTATGTTAATTTACTGCAAATGGATTTTCGGATACCCTGTATATTACATATTTCTGTAAGATCTGTTTAGGTGTTGATTCAAAGTAGATTATTTGAAAAATACTGGCTATATAATACTTGTCACTTTAAAACACGACATGTCAACAACAACTGAATATTTTAAACACAAGAAGAATTAGAAGGATGAAATTGAGGCAACGGCTGCGAAGTTTCCCAAAATCAATTAATTATATCAATCTTAAGCTGCAGATAGAAAAATCTTCATCTTCTTGCCGTGAGTTCTCTGAAAAATTTGGTGGCGGCTGCATCAGTCCAGCTTCTTGAGACTGTAAAAGCTGATCAAATGGATGATGTGACTGATTTAGCTAGTCAAGGCCTAGTAATTCTACTAGTTTAACTTCTGACATGATGATGATGATGATGATGATGATGATGATGATAATGATGATGATGATAATGATGGTGATGATGATGATGATGATGATGATGGTGGTGGTGGTGGTGATTATGATGATGATGCTTAAACTTTGGAATCTGAACACAGCATTTGGTTTACACAGCCTAAGAAAAGTGAATTGGATACGTTTTCAAGTACCAGAGGAATAGCAAGGATTTTGAATTGGGGGTGGCTAAAATTTTTTTGACCTCTTATTAGCCTTGAGATTTATTCTCGCTAACTTTGATGATATTATAATATATTAGAAAAGACTGTTTTTTTATCGAAATTAATTAACTTTTAGTGATTCTAAATAAAAAAAGAATTTGTATACATAATTGGCAGTGATGAAAGTTAAGTTAATGAAAAGTTAAGTCTCCGTTCTGCAGTAGAAGCAAATCTGCCAATAACAGCATCAATACTTGGAGTATCAGAACTGTGGATTTGTAGAATCACAAGGGATTCAAGGTGTTTCTCCTCCATTGAAGCTCTGATTCCAGTCAAAGTATGTTCCAATTTGGAAAAGCAACTTTCGGCTTTAGCAGTTGTGAAATGAATAGTTGCCACAATTTGCAAAATAACTGCAATGTTTGGGGAGGATGAAGTATGAACAAGTGCTGCACAGATTTCCTTGGTGGTATACGTGGCTAGTTATTGTAATATTAAGTAGTTCGCCAAGATTGGTCATATGAGCAAAGATCTTTGAGAATACATCTTGTGTTTGTAGAGTCTTGTAAGGATTTCAACAGGTCCTCTACTCCAGGCTTTGCATTAATGAGATCATTTCCCACCGTTTGCAGTTGTCAGATTAGTGGGAGCATGAGAGCACAAACCTCTTCCAAAATTATAAATGGCCCAATGAACTCAGTTCGGGAAATTGAATTATGTAAAATGGTTGCAGCCTTTCTTACATCACTTGACTGTCACGTTTTTATGATCAGTAAGTCTTCTTCAACAAACCATAGTAAAGATTTCATACATGTAATTGCAGTATGTCATTCAATGAATCTGGCAGTACAAAGAGTTTTTAGTTGCTTCTTGGAGTTGAGTAAGACATTAGCATTATCAATGCAATCTTTGAAGAGATCTGTACGATTTGCACTTTAATTGTACTGACAGCACTGAGGTTAAGCGATGCATTGCCCAATGGAAATAATAAGCTTGAGGTGATTCAATATGAAAGTTGATTGTAGCCCCCAACATGTTCACTTGAAATGAAACTAGCACCATCATATCCTTCTCTGATGCACTGCTCCATTGAAAAGCCTCAGGATCTGACCACCCTCAATAATGTTTCTGTAAAACTTACTTCAATTTCCTGATTGATACTTCTGGCATCAGTTGATGATTTAATCTCTGCAAAAACATGCAAAATGGTAATGGTGTCTTCAAAGCAATGCCACTGATCATTCTCATCAAGCAGCATATATCGAATTACTACAGTCATCTGTTCACGATTTGCTCTATCTGTGGTCTCATCAGCAATAATAGCCCAAAAATTGGATTTCCTGCCACGTGATAATACTGTTTCACTTACCAAAAGCCCTGTATAACTAATCAGAACATTCTGTATATCAGCGGACTGAAAGGTAGCATTTCCTTTGGGAGGTTTTGGCATGCTTCTATAATGCATTATCACCAGAATGAATGCGGAGGCGTAATAGAGGAAATTCCCATAATTATTATCTGATTCTTTCCATATTCTCCAGAATGGCCACGTAAAGCTATGTTTTGACGACCACAGGTCAGGATTGTATCAAGTATTGGAACTAAACTTTTTCTGTTTTCTTCAATAGCTCTTTTATGTGCAGTGTCCAAACTACTCCTTATATCATTCTTGTTATGAGTTATAAAAGTATCTCGAAAACTCTCCATCACTAGAATATTTTCCTGGTAAAACTTTTTCTCTTGATGGCTTGTTAGTGCACTTCATTTCCAGTCAAATGATCAAACCAGTCTAGAGGTCTTAGGACAAGTTTTCCTGGAAGTTGACCACCTCCATATGAACTACCACCAACGCCATATGCTTTGCCAAATATAACACATGCTTTACATAATGCTCCTTAATGGCCAAGTACTCAACTCACTGCAAGCCAAGGGAAATTAGCCAAGTATGATGGAAGAAGGCGACGTCTACGTTCAACATTTGATTTTATATGCATAGGTGATGGAAATTCAGCTTCTAAGTTTTGTTTCCAGGGCTGCAGAAATAATATACATTCTTCAGAGTAGTGCAACCAGTTGGCAGCTACTTCACCAAGAATGAAACAATGTGTGTTTATATAGATTTAGCTGTGCAAATGAAAGTATACAATAAACCTTTCCCTTTGCAGTTTGCTCAAAAAATAGAGTAATGTTTGCTTGACCATCAGGTAATTAAAGAGTATGGGCCTCTCATGATTCAACCCTAATTTCAAAACTTAAACTTAAGCCTTGCAGCAAAAATACAGTTATCTTTCTTTGACCATAGCGCCTCTCATATTTCCGGAGTAGATTTCAAAAAACCTATAACTTAATCTAGATGAAGCCCTGGGAGAAATGTTTTACTAGGCGAGAGATGTTTCTCCGAGTCAGGTTTTTAAAAAATATTGCCAAAATACTTTAGCAATACCTTAAAATTAGACATTTTCAAAAAGACTTGTATTCCAAATACTATAGTTTTTACCGGCTAAGGATCCGAGTGAGACATTCCAAGATCCGAAAATTAATAAGTTATTCATTTGTAATAATATAGAATCACAATTTGACCGCACATTGATGCTGATGATCTACCAACAATTTAAGCAGGCAATTGAGTGTTCGATTGTTCCACAGATACTATATTTGATATACATTACAGTAGTATTGTGAGATATGGTAAGCATTCACAAATTTGCTATTCTATTTTCAAAATGATATTGTGACTATTGCTTTACGGTCAAATTCGTGCAGTAAAGTTTCAAGAATGTATTTTTTACCCATCATAATTTGCATACAATATTAATGTTTTCTTATTTCTTTGTATTCCCTTTGAATTCTGGGAGTTCTTTAGGCAGTATTACATATTACATTATTCATTTCCCAATAAGCAAGATTGCATTATTTCGGAGTGCTAAAGATTTTAACTGGTATTTCACTAAAAACATCTGTAGAAATTGTGAAATCATGTTAAAGCCTTTAACCCTAAAATTCTGCTGCTCGTGACAATTAGGTAGGCTTCACAAAATCAATTCACAAGATTTATATCTTTAGGCTATTTGAACATCATTTTCTTTGAGTTTTTGATACATTAAATATCTTGTTTTTTTTAAAATACTCTGAGTTTCTTCAATAAAGCTACACCAAATATAAATGATCTTATTACATAAACTTAAAATAAATTTAAAGTAATCATGCTTTGTTGTCGATTTAATCATTTACCCTTTTTTATTTCTTTCATGTATATTGCCTCTACTATTTTCGGATGTTCTGTTCCTAGTAAAATTTTAAATTGATATTGCCTTAGTTTGATGGTGATGGGTAAAGATTTCTGAGTTAAGATCTTATTCCCAGTTCACGGTTTCACCGTGACATAATTGTACTAATTTTGGTAGTTTAGTTTACTTATTTTGAAGAAGATCTTTAAAATCACAATATCACAATTTTACTTGATTTTGTTAGTAAGGAGCTAAACATAAAGTTAATGATAATGATCAACCCATTAAAATGCTATAATATGCTAGTATCAATACAATGTTTTACTTTGTCAGATAAAATAGAATTCATAGAAAAGATCTTTTTGTTGATTGATTCATGCACAATATTATTATAATGCATCACATAGAAAGAAAGTGTTAAATGAAAAATAATTACAATGTGAGCCTCAAAAATGAACAGACATGGAATGTAATCATGAATTTGAATGTTCTTTAAATGAAATGTCTCAATAATAGTTGGCGCTCGTTAAAATTATTTCAGTAATTACTAGTCATTAAAATTAAAATCCAGTAGAGTAAAAAACAAACATAGCAGCTAAAATTCCAGAAGACATACAAAAAATTCTAATCACCACAATAGGAATTCATAACTAACTCATAAAACTGTGTGATAAAAATGTCATTACTGCAGAATGGGAACACAAAATAGATGTTAGCATCAACCAATTTTTTAATAATGCTCCATAGTTAAGATGTAAGGTGGCAGAAGATGGCCAGCATCAATATTTAAACGACTTAATTAAACAACAGATTGTACTGGAAAAGAGAACATCAGACACATAACCCCTTAGATATGAACATAATTAATTTTTAAATTGGCTCAAGGCCCTGCCTGCTATTTGATTTATGGCATAGTGACGGTTCACAGCTAAGTTTATCCCAAAAGCAATGGGCAGCAGATGCTTATTACATACACTTGTTAGTACAGTATGTTTCATGGAAGTGGTCAATGATAATGATACTGCTTCGAGAACATTTATGACAATTTCACGAGATTTATGTGAACTAAATAACATTGTGTTATCAGCACATTGTATGACATTGCATGTGATCTGATTTTTTAAAACGTTTTTATATATATATATCGACTAGTGAAACTAACAACACCATTTTTAATAAAAATCCACTCAGAGAAAATACAATTTAGTTTAACTCTTTGTTTACCATTAATATAGATAATTGTTTACTAAGTCTGCACTTTTGCTTGGGAAATCCAGAAGTTTATAATTTTTTAAGGTATATATATATATATATATATATGTATATATATATATTTATATAATAGTTCCCCTCCTCATCGAAAAAGCTGGGTGCGCCCCTGCAATCTACTACAATTTTTCCAGTGACTTGCAATATAAAATTTTGGCTTGTTTATGCTACTCTTGTTTTCATCGACTTAGCTGCAATTTCAAAGTAAATTTTATTTTGTTCGAAACAAATTCAATTCATAATAACATTGCAAAATGGTGATTTTTCTATTTGTACATAATAAAATTAATAAGGGAAGCAATACCATAAAAGACTCAACTATTTACACTGTATAAGCATATTATAGGTGATGAAGATTTTAGAAATTAGATTATTATAAAACTCACAAATAAGCAAAGAAATGAATTTGTTGGGTGTTGTCAAAGCATATTATAAATTTTTACTCATAATCAAATTCACGCCAATCATAAACGGTCGACAATTAGTGACATATAAAAGAATCAATCTATTTCACACCCAGCTGAAATCCGATTAGGCCAATATAAGTCATAGACATTTTAGGCCCATTTTATGATCGTTGACAAAAACATTTCTTGAATTATTATGTTTGTTTGACCAAAGTTGACTGTATTTGATTGTAGAATTAGAAAAGCATTTGATATTATTGTAATATTTCAAAATTTGACATTGATTTTTCAACACGTTGCTCTTAAGTTATATAGAATTAACTGCATTTGAGTTGATTTGCATGCACTATTGGTTAAGTCGTCCCATTTTTCCAATACTTCGATCCAAGCCCGACCCTGTACTCCCCCCGTATATCGTATATGTCCGGATCGGATCGGATTCTCAAATTTTGGATCCGATTTCATCTCTGCGTTCAAGACTCAATTGAATTTTTTAGGCAACTATATTGAAATTTCGGATAAGTGGTATAACTATGGAGATAACAGAAGCTATTCGTCAAGATTACTCTTGATAGCTACAGAATAACTCTTTTTCTTACCAACCCATTAAGCGAAAATAGTTTTGATAAAGTGACATTGCAAAATGTATAAAGAAGTTTTATGACATCTAGTATAGCTTGAACTAAAATGCACCCCAAATGACGACGAACTGTTAAATAACATTCAGCATAAGTAAACTCAAGAAATTATTATCATTTAAAGACTGAATATTATCCAACGAATTGGGTGCGCACTAAGATCAGACGATTTTATAGAAAATTTTGATTCACAAAAATTTCACATAAGTTAACTAAAAATCTTCCACCAGAGAGTTGTCGTTATCTACTAAATCTAGGTTCGAGCAAATCTTAATGAAATCTAGACGTTAATACAAAATTCAACTTTGAATTTGCTATATATCTGCAATAGCAAAACAAGTTTGCTCTACAGCTTTTACAGCTTTAAAATTTATTGTGTAGTGAAATCAGGTAATCGGGAATTGAACCATAAATTAATCTAATAACCAACATAGTGCAGAAATTTCATTTTACACTACATTTTTTGGATGTTTTAAATAATGGCAGCTAATCTTCATTTAGAAATCTTTGGGAAGTCTTGCGAGGAGGTCTAGCAGATATCTAAGTAGGATTCACGTTAAAGGGTCCAAGTAACGTAATAATATACTACTAAATGTAATAATTTTACTGCATTAAGAATGTCAAACAAAAAAATTCTTTAAAAATATTTATACTCGACGCCGAAATATAACTTTTGCCCCTACCGATCTGAAAACATCTTAAATTCTGGAAAACTTCTCCCCATTGCATTGCGATGCACATCATAACTTGCTGACCCCTATGCTAAGTTACATAATTGTCTATTTAGGAATAGATGATCTACAATTAAGGAGAGAAATTTATGATAGCGATTTCTTGCGAAAAAATTATATAAGTAAAAGCAGACAAACAATTACCTTGCAAAATGATGGATAATTTAAAATTAAAGAAGCTGCAGTTTTACGATCACGTAGTTACAGTGAAGGTACAGAATAGTGCAACACCGAACAAACTTAACAAATATGCACTACTAGAGGGTAAAAATTGATGAGAAATACAATAAGATACATAAAAAGTTTAAAAAATGGTCAATGTAGACTAGGAATGGGCATTGCAACAATTTTTAACCTGTTTCTCTATTGTTTTAGCCTGTCCAGTCGTCATTAATTGTAATTCAACAGCTTAACTGATATAATTTTTCTATAAAAAATACAATATAGACTAGCATTACATATAACGGCTGGTTATAAAGTCATGTAAGTTTTACACATTTTTAAATTTGAATTATTTTCTGCGATGCAATACATAAATAGATGCGGAACACCATGAGATTTTGAAATTCATTTTCGTTGTATTGCTCTAAACTTGCATTTTAGTAAGATTTAATTTACCAATTACGTTCTTTTGTCATTTAATCGAAACGTTACTAAGTTCAAAAGCAGTTATTCTTTTATTTTTTTAAAAACTTATGAGATTAGAAAAATACTTTAACAAAAAACTTTAGGCTAAAAAAATGCAATTCAGAGTTTGCAAATTTCGTAACCGGAATTTTGGATGAGGAATATTAGACACAGAACAAGAAACAATAGAAGTAAAAGTTGAATGATTGTAGTTCCGGGTAGCGCTGAGTAAGGGGGTAAAATTAGTTTGTTTCTTGTCACCTGTCTAAATATCCTTGTCCTAATATCTGTGTAGAAATTTTTGTTGACTAATGTTCTTTGTCTCAAAAAATTTAAAAATTCTAATATATTCGGTTCCCATTCTATTTAGAAAATCATATTGCGCGAGCGTAGTCAGTCTCAGTGGGGCAGCTGAGATTCAAAATTTCACCATAAACTTAATTCGGATACTAGTGAATATAATATACAAATCTAATTACTCATATTGTTTTAATTAAAGGAAATAAATCTAATGAAATACATTATTTAAGTATCCAATTCAAATTTATTTGAAAAACATTAAAGATACTTTGCTTGACTAAAATGTAGCTATAGACTTAAAACTTCATTGTAACATAAAAATTTTACAAAACGACTTTGTGCAAAGTGTCAATACACTTAGCTAATAGTTATGACACCTTTCCCAAGTTAGTAAATATTTATTCTACTTCCTTATTACCACTTAACACCATTAGCTTAAGTAGGTTAATTCAAGTGCTCATTGATATGGCTAAGTCATCATGTTGTTTAAATTGTTGTACAGTTACAAGCCTCCTCTTGCTATTAATTGCTATAGGACTTCTATGTTCATTTGAGGCAATATATTACGCAGTGATTAATCAAACTGGGTTTATCAAGAAAACCACAACCTATTATGAGTCATGGAGATATGTACCAAAGTCTTATGATCAGTACATGAACTTCTACTTTTTTAATGTGACAAATCAAGATGACATTATGAATGGAGCGAAACCTAATGTAACTCAGGTAGGTCCTGTATCATACATAGAAATACAACAAAAATATGATATTGAATTTTTGAATGATAGCCACCTAGTTAGATATTATGAAAACAGAACCTTTATTTATTCACCCGAAACTTCAGATATATCAGAGGATGAAGTGCTTACCTTAGTCAATTTTCCATTTTGGATTGTGTATCAAACTGGTTTTGCTACGAATCCGGCATTTGAATTCTTATTAGCTATTGAATTTAATGAACATACTCCTCAAAATAACAAATTATTTCAACCAATTTATCAAGTTGCACCTAAGGATATTATATGGGGTTACACAGATCCTCTTTTGGTGCTTATGAAGTCATTGGTACCCAGTGTTGTTCCTCTTACAGAATTTGGACTTTTCATGGGTAAAAATGCAACACATAATGGACAATTTGTTGTTGATACTGGAATTCACAATCAAAACAAAAGAAGAGGTAAAATTAGCACTTGGAAACATAGTGATATGCTTACAATATGGGCCAATCATGAAAGTAACATGATCAATGGTACAGATGGTGAAACATATCGCACCAAAATGGAAGGCGTTGATCAGGTCTATGCGTTTAATACTGACGTATGCAGAAGTTTTTATCTGGATATTCATGATACTGAATACAAAATTGATGGAATCAAAACTAAAAAGTATAGTGTCCCTGCTTCTGGATTTGCAAGTGGGAAAAATAGCAGTTATAGCAAAGGATTTTGTACGCCAAATGCAAATTTTTGCCAGTTAGATGGTGTTGTAAACATTACTAATTGTGAAGAAATACCCTATGTTGCATTAGGTGGAAACTTTGACATGAACATTTTCATGTCATTGCCAAACTTTTTATTTGCTGATGAAAGTTACATAAATGGTATAAATGGAATGAATCCAGTGGAGGAAGACCATGAAATATTTGCAAAGATCCATCAGCCAACAGGACTTGTTGTATCTGGCTCTCAGAGAGCACAAATAAATTATTTGATTCAAAGAAATGTGAAAAGTATGTATCCTTACTATATGTCAGAATTTACAAAGGATGCAATAATGTTTCCTTTATTCTGGATAGACGAGAAAGCGGATGCTAATCATTCTCTGAGAACACTAATTAAAGGTTTGGTAGCTTTTCACGAAATTGGTTGGATTGTTCTTGGGGCACTTGCAATTTTATTTTTAATTATAATCATTATTTGCATCAGTTACATATTTTGCTGCCATAAGAAAGACCCAAAGGACTACTATATCTAAAAAAGACTGCAATTATAATATTTTATAGGTGTATAATTGCAAAACTTATAAATTTTTGTGTTGTCTTAAATATATATATACTATTAATGAAAATATTTTACTTTATTTGAAAAAAATGATATATTTCGTAACTTTTTGCTAGATATGTTTCTTAAATAACATTAATCCTATACCTAAGTATATATTTTTTTGCTAAAAAACGCTGAATGCTAATTTACATTGTCAAGAAGACATTTATATCAATAAAATTTTACATAGTGAATAAGATAATAATGAAGTAAAAGCAAGAAGATAAAGTAGTGAGATATATCAATTAAATATATTTTGGTTTTCTATTTACGTTGTATTTATCAAATAAAATTTGTTGCTTTTTATTAAAGTCATTTGAAATTTTCGAAAAATCAAAAGTTTTTGCATATCACTCTCAATTGATAAAAAATCGCAAATTTGTTCAGACGAGCCGCAAACTCGAAAAAAGACTTACATGTTATAAACTATGGAGTGTATCATATTTTCATATATTCAAATACAACCTGAATTATACCTAGTTCAGTATATATTGTAAAAGATTTTAATTATATTTTATTAATAATCATATTTACTAAAGCCTTTTCAGGAGTCATTGCTTAGTGTGGTGCCTTTTCAAGTAAATACCTGAAAGTCGATACTGATCTCAAGTCTTTTGATTTTACCTTGGTAAAGTGTTTTATGAACTAACGCAATATTTTGCAAAACAAACTATTGATACAAAATATAAAAATTATTTAAAAAATTTTCTTGTGTATGTTAAGGATTGAGTGAAGTTAAATTTTAAATCTAATGCTTCCATAATTTCAAAGTATTTAATTTGTGCCAATCATACTGTTGATCAAATGTAGTATAATTCTTTAAATCACATTCAGGATAGAAAATTATTTCAAAACGTTTGCAGCAAGCACAAATATTCTTGTTCAATGATGAACATTGTCGCCTGAAATTTCTTGCAGTTTCATCCACTCTTATTAAATCATTGAGTGATTGTTAGTAAATAATTGTACACGTGAAAATGACCAAATTTATAAGTTCTACATTAATACTTTTAGCACAAATAACCTAAGGCATTGTAAAAGATAATAGCAAATGCATTTAGTGAGACAAAATTCAAATTATTTTTGTACTCTAACATTTATGTGGTACTGTTTTTAACTTTCAACTATTGTAATTACATTTCAAGTTTATATGAATAGGTATTTTTTGTAGCATACCATTGAACCATGCTCACATTAGGGATGTTAGTGTGAATTGTCATTGTATATGTGTAAAAATTGCTAAAATTTGATGAATATTTTTTACAATGCTTCTTAAATTTTTAAATTTGTTTGTAAAGTTTTTCTCATAAGTTACAAATAAAAAAACTCTTTGTAAGCTTGTATAATCCAAATTTATGACAAACTAGTAACCAAAACTGAACTATTACTGTTTGCAGGTTAATTTTGTTAAAATTATTACGGCTGCCATGAAGTTTAAGCAATAATTTCGACAAGATATCATTTTTCTTCACAGGAAAGACACTGAGAGCCGCATGCATAGCAGAGTCCTTATATAGTAAATATAAATTTTCTTGAGAAAAATATCCTGGTAGCAGACTTGTATTTCAAATCATGTGGTTGAGCCCAAGTTCATAGTCATCCCCATGGTTTTCCTAAATTTCATAATTTATCTCCATATCACACCACTGGATAAATTTAGTAAATATCAACATTGTGTGTACAATGAAAAAATGCAATAACAGACAGTTTATTTTAATTTGCAATTGCATTGATAAATAAATATTTGAAGTGTATTTTGCTATTGGATTGAATGTTATTGCAAAGTGACACATTACTTTTGTCTCACTTTTATTGCTATTTTGGCATGTATTTTAATACAAAATGAATAGATTAACATAGAGATCCGTCAGCTTAGGAAAACTAAAAAAGTAAACATTTGATGTTATTGTGTTTTGCCATTGCATGGCACAGTGCTTGGTGTCATTACTTGTATCAAGTTATGCCAAATTTGTCCAAAAAATTAAAGGAGCTTATCTATTTTGATGGGAGGGAGGGCACATAGCCTGTAGAACCTCAAATATTTTAAATTTGAATTTTTAATTTAGGTGAGATTCCTTTACATAGATCAGTTTTTAAGAAAATTCAATATTTCTTAACATTATTAAAGTTGTCAAATCTCTAATTTTTTAATGATTATACTAAGTATTGTAGTATAGCATGGATAGTTTGGCATCATTACTATTTGTGATTATTGTGATTAGTCTAATCCCAATCACAGAAATGCTAATAGAGACAAGTGAAGGGAATTAATTGGTGAAGAATGGTAGAGCAGTGAGTAATCTATAGTACATAGTTGAATTATAGGTGTGCACTATTTCAAGGAAGATATTGCAGAAAAAAGCAGAGAAATTAGAAGAGGTAAGGGGAGTTCTGGGTTGGAGTTTGGATTAGGCAAATGTGCAATGTGGCATTGGTGAAAAGCAAGTGTACATAACAGATGGCATAAGGACAAAAAGTAGGAACAAAATTGGAGACTTTAAGAACGGGTAAAAATACTTAGGAATTCTACCATTATGCAATTATCAAAATTTAGATCAACAAGAATTAGCTTGAATAATTTTGTTTGTGTACTCTGTTTTTCTATTTTGAAGAAACTCCCTAATTTGTTAAATAATTCAACTAAGAAATTGAGGAGACTTTTGTCTTCTCTATATGTTAACCACAGGAACTACTTTTCTCAACTCCAAGGATTCATATTGTGCCCTCTACTACCTTCATTAAGTATCTTGAATCTTAGTATTTTTCTTTTACATAATAAGTCACTTATAGATTATGATTATCTACTACTTTTCAAGATGAATTTAAGAATAAGCAAGATCAAATTCAGAAAATGTAAGATCAATTTCAGAAAATTAAGATCAAATTCAGAAAAAGTATTGTAGCATCATCCAAAAGCAACTAAGCTGCAAGCGAAGAACAACGTCGAATGATTGATAATAATTAAAATTAATTGTAAAATTTAGTTAATGATCTTAGTTATTTTTGTAAGATGCAACTAAGCTTTAATATTGTTCAAATTAAGAAAACTTGTTAGCCGATCAAGTAACAATTGACAAATTAAATTGAGCAAAATAACGCTTACGAAGGAACAGCCATATTGGCAGACGAATTATTTAAAATTCAAAATGGGCAGGTCCTTTTGGAAAATTTTTATAAATAGCTTTGAACTAACCAGAAATTTGATGGACAATAAATTCTTAGGAGTTTATTTAATTTTCATTTCTACTCTTATCTGGTTTGATTATTTAATAAAATGTGCAGCTAGGCAAGTTGTGTCGAGTAGTGGCTGGATTCCATCACGCAGCTTGATATTTAGAAGATATCAAAATTCAGTTTTCCTGGCTGGGCTTTGTTTTTAAAATGAAAAAAACTAAGACACAAAAGAAAGCATTTCCTACCGAAGTTGGTTGGTCCCCATCGAACAAAGTGTTGATTAGCATGGTTTTAATAAATATGGTATATCTTGTGCCGGGAGGTGTCTCAAAACCGACCTGAGAAAAAATGAAAAATAAATTCTTCGATTTCTAGCAGGCATTCTTTGCTTCATTCATTTGCTATAAGTGAATATGGTAGTCACCAAAAATGTTACTTCCAAGAAACGATAGGGTCATCTTATAGCAAAAGTCAAAATATTTGTCAAGTTGAAATGAAATTCTGTATTACTTATCTTAGTGTTAGGAAGCTATGATTTCAAAAGGCATTTTCTCTTGATCACGCTTTACTAATACCACAGAAGGTAGACAAAAAAGTAATCCTCGCATTAATAATATCCTTCAGTAAAATGCAGAAAAACACATATAAACACTTTATACATATAAAATAATTAGCTACACAAAGAAGAAATAATAAAATCCACTTTATCAAAATTATAAAAGTCTTGGCTTTGAATGATTGTGACCTAAAAACAATGTTATTAATCATTAGCAATGTAATATAACAGTAAAGTAAACGCATTTACACGCCTATATATATATATATATATATATATATATATATATATAAAGTACGGAATGTTTTATAAATAACTGTTGTTGTGGTGTGATCTTTGTATAGATAAAGCACGTTTTGCACCAGGACTTGCAATATGGATGCACAAAAACACAAATACACATTTGTATATACAGAGGGATAAATGTAGCATCATATAATGTTATTTATGTAGTTGGGAATCTGTTCATTACAGTGCTGGGATCAAGCGTGAGCTACAGCCAACATTTGGCAATCTTACCATAAGCACCATATAAGAAAGCTTTGCAAAGAATTTTGAATTTCGCTATGTAACCAATGAAAACTCATGATCATAAAAACAGATGTTGGAAACACTAGACTTGTGCCAAATCCCCATCCCCCGTTTTCAGCAATGGAGGACTGGTCAAAGGTAATGTTTTGCTACCAATCAACATTTGAAATTTACAATAATGCCAAAAGATAATCACTTTGTTTGCACTGCACTATTCACTGAAAACAACCACATATCCATAGTCTTCAATAGTCTGTGGGCTACTTCTATTATAGGCTTTCAGAATAGTTTTCCTTGCTCTTCCTATTATTTAATAAACATTTCTAAAATATGATTAAAAGTAAGGAATATTTAATGAAAAAATAAAAAAATCTGCATAATCAAATTAACTAGCTGCACTATAAATTTGGTTTGCTTAAAAACGGCTCGTTTGGGCTCGTTGCATATCCAATACTCTGCTCAAGCTCGGCTCGGCTTGGCTCGGCTCGGCTCGGCTCGTTAGAAGCTCGGCTCGTTGACAAGTCTGTTCTATTACCATGCTGAGAGAATAAATACTGATCCCTGCTTGATCCTGCTTGAGGAGATATGTCTGGCATTCATGCAAATTCTTGGCGAAACTATGTGTCAACAAAATTGAACTCCTTGATTTGTTCTGACCAGAGCACAATCAGGGTCTTAACTTACTTGAGTGGCCAGATAACGGCCCTGACCTAAAGTCTATCAAAAAATCTATGACAAATTNTATATATATATATAGTTATAATATGTTGCTATGTACGTACGAAATGCTCAAAAAGCGTACATAGCAACACATCTAGGCGTACATATGAAAAAAATTACTGGAATTCTGAAGAAAACATTGCTGTATGGCATTGGATTGCTGTTTATCGCTTTATTTATTAATATTCTAATTGTGTTTGTGCAATATACTCTAGGTTTGCCAACTTCCGGCTGAATTATTCACTACATTGTTGAGTGGTTACAGAGCAATAATTTGGCTGCCATTTTCNGCTTGATCCTGCTTGAGGAGATATGTCTGGCATTCATGCAAATTCTTGGCGAAACTATGTGTCAACAAAATTGAACTCCTTGATTTGTTCTGACCAGAGCACAATCAGGGTCTTAACTTACTTGAGTGGCCAGATAACGGCCCTGACCTAAAGTCTATCAAAAAATCTATGACAAATTGTAAAACATTCGCTTCACTTTTGGACTTACGGGAACAATAACTCTAAAAATTAAATTTCTGAATAATTATATATATATATATATATATATATATATAGTTATAATATGTTGCTATGTACGTACGAAATGCTCAAAAAGCGTACATAGCAACACATCTAGGCGTACATATGAAAAAAATTACTGGAATTCTGAAGAAAACATTGCTGTATGGCATTGGATTGCTGTTTATCGCTTTATTTATTAATATTCTAATTGTGTTTGTGCAATATACTCTAGGTTTGCCAACTTCCGGCTGAATTATTCACTACATTGTTGAGTGGTTACAGAGCAATAATTTGGCTGCCATTTTCAATAAAATTTATCTTTGCTCTAAAGCAGTGTTTCAAATAGTAGTCTGTACTTCCATTGCCATCGCTGCCGGCGTGATTATCATTACATTTTTTAATAAAAAAAAATCTTGCTGGTACATAGCGACATATATAATTTACTAAGCATTCATAGCCACGTAATATATATATACTTTCAAATTGTATGACCAAAATTTGCAAAATGTTTGATGAATTTTTACAGTGCATCTTTTAATGCCTCCTAAACCAAACATAAGATTTCATTATACTTAGACATGGAAAATAAAAGTTAAAATGCATTCATAATTACAATATTGCATCCTAAGATTCTTCTATATTTATTATCAATTGGAATTGTTATTTATTTTTAGAATAAACATATTAACAATGTTTAGTACTCAGTCATATATATATATATATATATATATACGTATATATATTTTTCGGATTTTCTGATATCCCGACAATGTAGATGCCAAGATGCTATATATATATATATATATATATATATATA
>CABFPE010000189.1:156237-171747 GCA_900660155.1 Hofstenia miamia
CGAAAAGACCGCAGGTGAACCAAAACTTTTCTGATTTGACTTAAAAGGTCTATAAAGGCGAATCCAACTCAATCAATGACAAAACGGTCTCAAAGGCGCAATGTCAGCCACGGAACTATCAGCAGGGCAGTTAACAATGACTTGACGATGAAGTCTTACGTAAGGAGATGCCGTAACCTCCTCCCCACTCGCACCAAAAGCCACCAGAGTTGAAAGATCTCCAAAGCTTCTCAGTCACTCCAAGAACAAAGGAGGACATGTTCGGATTTTTGTTGATGAGAAAAAACTTTGTTGCGGACGAGGTAGCAAACCGCCAGAACACACGAGTCTTTGCCTATGACCCATCTGAGGTTCCTCCTGTGATGGGAAGCAAAAATCCTGCCGCTGTGACAAGTGATGGCAAGGTGCTGCCTCGTCATTTCATTGAAACTGGAATTAAGATTAACACAGCGGAGTATTTGAAGATTTTGAGCGATGTCTTCCTGCCCTGGATTCGTAGAAAGTATGATGCAAGCAAAGTGATGCTGGTTCAAGATTCTGCACCTGCGCATGGAGCCAGAACAGTCCAAACTTACCTGAAGGAGAATCTGCCTCTGTTTGTCTCGAAGGAAACTTGGGCAAGTAGCTCTCTAGATCTGAATGTTTGCGACTATTGGCTATTCAGCACGGTTGAAGGAAGGACCAATGTTAATCCTCATCCTGATGTTAACTCCCTCAAGACAGCTATTCTTTTAGCATTTCGGAATCTCGATGATAGAGAAGTGCGGAAGAGTTGTTCACGGTTTCGCCAGAGGATTTATTGATACAAAGGGTGATCACACTGAATAGTTATGTTAATTAAGTTACAAAAATTACAAAAATATATATAACAACTATGTTTTACCTTTAAACTATGATATTTGAAATAATTCAAAATAGTTCCAATCTACCTGCCCGACCCTGTACATTAAAGCTGTTTTTTATATTATTCCAGATATTTCATATTTTTGCGCTTAGCTAAATCTAAAATACATGTAAAAAAATATAATGTTACTAAACAATGCAACTGAAAAAATCAACATCAAATACTGAAGAATGTATTAAGTATTCCAAACCAAACTGAAACTTCACAGCACAAAATTGAATATAGGTTTTTTTAAGTTTTTTACAAAATCGTATCGGGCAGTCAAACGAATTGGTTCATAACACTACTCCTGTTTGTTTTAAACTGCGATTCATTCACTCTTCTACCTTTTCAGCAAAGTAAAATTGATGCTAATATGAAATAGTAACTAATGCATGTTAAGTTGATTCATAAATATTTCAATATTTAAAACAAAAAAATATTAGACCTTACAAATCCAAGCTGAAATCTGAAAATCGCAGACCAAATAAACTAGTTTTCTCTGTGGAATGCATTTGCAATGCATGGTTTTCTTTTGAACTGGTGATGAGATTTCTTGCTTCACCTGATAAACGAAGATTCCTTAGAGAAGGCGTCAATGTCATTGATGTTCTTGCTACTACGGATTTTTACATCACTGTCATTCAAAGGTAGTTCTTGCTAAATAAATAAATTCCTAATTTTGAAAGCTGGAAAATATGCTGAAAATTTTTGCAAAAAAATTATCTGAAGCTTAAGTCCTTGCATTTAGAGAGTAGTGATTAACGCATACTTATTTTTCATTGCTATTCTATATTTGTGAACTGTGATAATGATTTAAATTGTGATTTTTGTTAAAGTTTGATGTAGATAATATTAATGATTTGGCATGACACAGATAGTTGCCTCATTTATCAGAATGAAAATTATGACAGTGGCGCCAAACTCTCCGAATTCTTCACCCACAGGGAACATGAACACAGTTTAGATGTTTTATCTACTGGTGATATTTTTCTCAGGGTGCTTAAATTTGAGTCTCTAATGTGTAGAACTAATCAATGCTCAATGCTTATAGAAATTGGATTAACAACAACTGTTGGAATATAATACTTCATAAGTTTAAAAGATTTAAAACATGATTGTATACATTTAATGTCATTGCAAGCAAATATTTCGATTAAATCAATTCGGGAGAAATTTAGTATGCAACCATATACGATACATTTACTCTCAAACATTACGATTTTATGATATGCTTCAATCCTGAATATCATTAAATAATTTAACATAGGGTAGAAATATCATGTATTCTAGGCTTATTAACATCCGTGGCTTCTACAAAGATGTTCTAGATGTTCTTTCAATTATACGCGTTCTACGTATTATCAAGCTCACCAGACATCATCCAGGTTTGAAGATATTGCAGCTAACATTGAGTGCATCTGCAAGAGAGCTTTTTCTGCTGATTCTCTTCTTAATCTTCGGTGTGGTTATTTTCAGTGCAATGGTATATTTTGCGGAGAAAATGGAGCGCAAGGCGTCTTCTCATTCCCATCAAGATGCCAACGATTTCAATTCAATCATTGATGGATTTTGGTGGAGCGTGGTTACCATGACAACAGTTGGCTATGGAGATATGGTTCCAAAAAGTTACTCAGGTGAAAAGGAAGAAAATCTAGCTATCACTAATTTCAAAATTTGTGTTAAAGTTTTTCTTTATGATTTTTATAAATGTTTTCAAGTTTTTTAAAATTCAAACTCCTCTTTAAATGCTGAAGAATATCATTAACATATATTTATCCTAAAAGTGTACTAGAGTGAACGCATTTTTAAACCCAGTGACCCATTAAAATCTAACACATGAGACTTCCAGGAACACAAAACTATTTATTTCTCAATTTATTATTTATTTTAATGTTAATCATTATCAAAGAGATTAGAAACTTGCATATTTGTGTTCTTATAAGTAAGTAAGGTATAGAGTAAAAAATCCAGAAGTACACATTTTAATCTGGACAAATTTTATATGCATTGGGATAGCAAATAACATATGAATTTTTCATATAAATTATTTTAATTAAAAATTCCCGGGTCAACTGAATATTACAGAGACCTGGTGATCCACTGACCCTGCAGTCACTCTGGTGTACGAGGTAGAGCAATTTCAATTTATTTTACATGCAGATGGTTTGACTAGACCATTTTATATTTAGGGATGTTAGTTGGAATGCTCTGTGCATTGGCTGGAGTATTGACAACGTCATTGCCGATTCCTGTTATAGTTTCAAATTTTACAATTTTTTATCAGCATATGGAGGCTAGAAAGAAGCTACCAGCTAAACGGCAAAGAGTTCTTCCAGCACCGCCAGAGAAACCACAGCGCGCATCAGGAGTTCTTGGTAGTAAAATTCATCTTCAAGGTTTAAAGGAGCAAGCAAACAAGGTTAGAAGAGGTAAATTCCAGCGTTTCGGAGCTTTGTGCCTTAGTTATTTACAATGATATATTTGATTTTTATTCGACTAAAAACTACCATCTATAGACCATCAACCAAAATCACATGCTGATCATAGTGTACGCCTCAAAACATGATTTCAAAATCAAAAATGGCATTTTTGCTGCTAGGAAATATAGTATATATTGAATCCAACTGACTGTAGACAACAACTAGTCATTTACCTTGTACACAATTGAGCACTAGCTTTAAGTTGATATTCGTTAGTTTCTGTATTTGGGCCCTGTGATTTTATCTGTTTTATTTCGAATTCTAATCCAAATATTTAGGCAATGCTTTTGCAAATCCGAATCCAAATATTAACTTGTTTATGTACAAACTTCCATAGCAAAAACATCGTTTGTTAATAGTTAAGATTAAAAATCTACTTTGAAACATGAAAAACGTTAGCTACAACTCTTTCCGTATTCTTGCTAATCTAAGATATATAAAAAAATTATTAGATTCATTGCATTGATTTTAGGAGGCACCAAACTTTTTGTATTAACACTAAAAGCACCATTACTCCTTGATATTCATTTTACATGTAGCATTTCAATTAAAAAATTATTTAAATGAATGAAAAAAATTTATTTATGGAAATTTATATAGATTATCAATACCTGCTGTTGTTTTTAATGAATGCATACGCATTTAAACAATATAATAATTTGAGTCAATTTTGACACTTTTGGTACTTCTAGTGTTAAAACATATACGTATTATCTACAGTATAAAATGTCAGTAAATCTTTCGAACTTCCATAACTGGAAGCATTTCTATAAGAGGTTAAAGCTGTATTGTTTAAATGACCCTCTTATTAAGTTATAATCAGACTCCTAAAAACAGAATCTGTGACTTAAACCAATTACTTAAATTTCAAACTTTATTAAATAGATTTTGTTGTATAGGAATTAGAAAAATTTACTTATAATGTTGAAAATTAGATTAAATCTTATTTTAGGATTTCTATAAATGCATTTATATAAATGTATATAAGGAATATATAAATAATAAAATTTTTAGCGGGTCGGGACATGAGTGCTAAAGGCGCCACACTTATCGGCAGACCTTCAATAATTCCATCTATGAAGATTGGGTTAAATACACCAACCAGACGAGATAGGAAAGGGTCACATGCAAGTAGTTTAATGTCTCCTGAGCTTAAACGGCATTCCCAAGCAAGTCTGCCATCGACACATCCTCTCTTGTTATCACCTCATCCCAATCCTAATTTCGAACCTGGTTAGCACAATTTAATATTTCTATATACCTAATCTTAAACTGCCCGGAGATTTTTGAAAAATTTTCATGATCATAGTTAAATTTTTTAAATTCTTACATCTCAAGGAATATTAACGCTATAATCAATTTCAAAGCATCACGTGATAAAAGAGAGTCTCTGGCAATCCGCGACCCTTCGGGGGCTTGGGATATCTTTCCACATATCAAGAAACACTCAAAGTTCTTAGTTGCTTCAACGGGCTCAAAACTTTATAAATACATGAACATTAGGTACAGAGAGAATTTAAATCTTTTTCTAAAATTTGAAATTTTCAAAGAAAAATAACTAATTTTTTGAACAAATTCAACACAGCAATACGCTTTAATACAGATTTTCAACATTGCCTTAAAGCATGTTGTCCAGAAAACCTGCCCATACCTATAGAATCCAAAGTCAAGAATACGTAAAACATGCTGAATTACCAGTGAAACTGCAATTTTTCTGACATTCAATAGACATGCATTTATTCTATGTCACTTGTTTTTTAATCATTCTTCTTTTTAGACATAATAGCGAATCGAAAACGTCACCATAGCATATCTGGAGCTTTGAAATTTTATTCGACAACCTGTCGGTCTTCAAATTTGAGTCTTTCATCAAAGCCTATGCAGAAAACTAGTTCAGAAGTGTCTACATTACCACTGAGTGACAAAAGCCTTGATTCGCGCAGGGCTTCTGAAACTGAGAACACGGTCTTAGAGGAAGAAATCAATGAACTCATATCAGAATCTGAGGTATATTCTATTTAAGTTAGTTAACAGTCATGATATACAATATATATAATTTTATACTGTAAAAATGAAAAAACTTGAACAAATTTAATGGAATATAAAATTTCATTATACTGACTTTCTAATAGTGTTTATTATGTTGAAGGTAGAATTTAATTATAGACTTACTCTTATCAAGAGAATGATAGTTTTTACTTGAGTTTGACAACAAAGGGTATGCATTTTATTTATATTGAGAATAATAATCTCAATTTAAACTTCTTCCGTTAAATTATTCTTGATGTGATCAATCTCTTTCAAGAATGTCAACTCTGGGGAAAATATAGAAGAAAGATACCCTTACCAATTTTCATCCGAGCAAGCAATAACTACATATTGAATGAAATATAACTAACAAATCGTCTGTGATTGTAAACATAATTGTAATGCATGTGTTTAGAATGAATCCTCTTCTCACAACATGCCTTCAGCAGAACCTATTTCTGCTCAAAAATTTATTCCCAAACGCAATCCTCACAGTGAAGGAATTGTGAGAAAGCCCGAACTACCAAACTTCGTCCTCAACAACAAAGCAGTTTTTAGAAATTCCAATGGATTTACTGATGTAAAACACATCAACAACTTTTCTGCCGGTAATTTCAACATTAATTTTCTGCAATTGCATTCAAATGTGCTTAGTCAGTATTATAAATTATTGAATTTTGAGGCTTTTTATGGGATGATATTTTTCTGACCCATATCCATCTCAACCCAAGAGTAATTTTTATTGCCCCATGCTACGTCATGCCATTGTCCATAAGACATTTGGTTACTCCATGGTTCTCTCCATTAAAATATCTCATTTGACTGCAGAAATCATTAATAATGCATGATTGTAGTTTTTATTCCTGTCTGTTTTTGCTGGCCGAGACCTCCGACGCCATTAGAATTTTTTGTTTTAAAAATTCTCTATAAATTTCTGTGAATGTATAGTTAATATGATGTATCTTACACATACGCATACATATTGTAGTGGTATATTATTTTAATAGATATTTTTAAATGGAATAATATGCTTGCAATTCGAATGCTATCAAATTTCAGTTAAATTCTTTTACTTGCTTCAAGGAAATGTTTATAATTCTTAAAAACTATGTTCAAAATAGTTTACTTCGCGGATGAAAATATGCAAATGAAGACCTGCTGACAATATTGCATTGCGTTGGGGATTCAAATTAACTTTTCCATGCACATCTATTTACATTAACCTAATGCCGTAGCAAATGGTTGAAGTCAATGTATTAGGTTAGCAAAAAAAAAGTTCACGGAAATTCTGAAGTCTAGGCAAAAAATTACTTCATTAGCAAATATATTTTAATTCCTTGAAAAAGTAGCATAGAAATTAAAAACATAGAAGATCAATCAACAATATTTTAAACATTGAATAGTAACAAACAAGCTTCAATATATCGCAAGCGACCAATCAACAAGAAATGCTCCATCATTGTCCACAAATTTCTGCAGGCGTTCACGCAAGCAAATATCGCTCGGTGACAGAATTCGAGAGGTTTTGAGTAAAAAGACCAAGTTAGATATTCCATCACCTCACCTAACCCGAACCCAACCCTCCTCATTGCCAAAACACCAAATGCAAGCACCGGTGAATTTTCACCGGCTTTGTGTCAGGCGACATTTTAGAGTATGGTTGAAATGCTCATTGAATTCCGGCGATTAAATCTACAGTGAGATATTAATCAGAATGTTTAATTATCAATTGACTCGTACTGGTTAATATTCATAGCACTCGATTCGAACAAATACAGTAATGATAAACAGTCAAAATATCAATTCCAAAATTTCCTGAAATTTTGGCAACCTAATAGCGAAATCATCAAATCTTCGATACGCATCAATGTTCTACGTAGTGGCTTCACTTAGTGGGTGCTACTGCACTGGGCCTCCAAATGTCTATAAATTTTTTCATTCTCCAAAAATAAAGCTTTTATAAACAATTTTAAGCTGATTTGGAACCCCAGATATGGAATTTGGAGCAACATATCCAAATACAATTGTAATTATATACATAATGCAAAAAATAGGAGCCCAAAATTAGAAAATATCTTAAAATAACAATTTCGAAGGTCCAATAGTTATGCAGTGTCGTATTGACATCTCGCAAAAGGCCTCCAAGTTTGGAGTGACGCCAATGATTCTATGATTGAATTACAATCTCTTGCATCATCCAGTATGGCTGTGCAATTTTATATATCAGCTAAAACGAATTGATAAAATCCTTGTCCAATCTGAGTAAATTTTTCCTCATGATTCTGAATGTCTCATGGGATTGCAAATTTCCCGAAAAATTATTCCATTATAACATGTGGGATAGGAATTCCTATTTCCAATGGCACTTATCCAAATCACACATACCCCATAAGAAGCCTGGAATTTCGGAATATTACTTAAACATTCGAATAAAATATTGTTAGATTTAATCAAATAACAAGCAGCGGAAAATTCTCAATTTCCAGTTATGCATAGAATTTAAGGTATAGAATATGTGGAAAATTTTTTCAATATTTTGTTACATTCTGACTCAATTTGAAAACAATTTTAACATCAAAAAGCATTAACAACTGTGTAAGCAAACCATTTTACATTAAACACATTCATTGTTTATAAGTCATACATAATTCCTTGATTCTTGAATATGGCGCAATCATCTATAATATATATATATATATATATATATATATATATATATATATATATAATTTGTATCACATAAATATAGATGTTATTTTTGGATGTGTTTCTAATGTTTTGTTTAAGAAAATTTTTCGAAGATATTAAAAGGGATTATAAATTTAAATTTTGTTCTTTGACAAATCAAGTATGATTAAAATTTATCCATCACTTTGTCTTAAATGCTTATTTTCAAAATCATATTTCGATGGTTTACGAGTGCACCTGTGCCCATTCAATTTCAAAGAAGTATTGAATCCCACTAGAGATTAGAAGGAATTAAACTAGTTAGTATTTATTCAAACTTGTCGCCTCGAATGATGAATTTTTTGAAATATTGCGTTCAAATTTCCAATTGTTAAGCACCATGAAATGGGAAGTAAGCATCACTCACTAGATGTCATTGCATTCAAATTCTAAAAACGTAGAACAACTTTCATTGTTTAAATTTTATATGATAATCAAAAGTACAGAGGCCATAAAAGAATTAAAATTCAGTCAATAATTGAGTACAATGTGACGAACATAGATTACTGATTAGATCATGATAATAGTGACAACACTTGGTCCCACAAAGAAGGTGAGCTAAGACTCAGTCTCTGAGGCTGGTATAATGAACACTTTGCGGGTAATTCGGCTGGCGGAAACTAGAATAATTTAGATTTCCAGAATCTAAACGTATCTGCAGGGCTTCCCATTTCCCATTTGCTGTTAAAGCTAAAAAAGCTGTTAACAGCAAACAGCAACCCTTCTGCTGTTAACAGCGTCTATATTTTCTTACTTACTCGTTAGATCGAATAGATCTAGGAGCGTACCCTGGGTTTTTGGTGGTCTTGATAATGAGAAAATATTGAAAATATTAAAATATAAAAATGCACTTCCCGACTTAGTTTTTCAATACTTTAAATGTTTTTTCTGAACATATTTTGATTTAACCAATCAAAATCAGTTTTGAAAATTCACCATTACTCCCCTTTGTACGCCAAGGGATAAGAGACAATAACATAATTTTTAGACAGAATTACGGAAAAGCAATGTACTGTAAAAGAAAGTACTAAACCGGAACTTCAAGGCGAATTTTGTAATGGATAACATATCTACAAAACAAAATTAAATATAAATACGAATAAACGCAGTAGTAATTATGGCAAAAGGTAGTCTGCTTGTATCATTATGCAAATCATCTAATGCTATAATACCCGGTGCTTTGTAAATGTTTTGAAAGTTGTACCAAATGAAAAGTTGACAATCCATTCTAGAAATTGCTAAAAAGCGAGACAATTTATAAATGCGCAAAGCACACAACACAATTGTGAAATGGCTCACGATAAAGAATGAATATTCATGAGTATTCAAGCATAAAATATAATAGATACATTGAATCACCCTCTATCAATAGTGTTTGTTGATAACTTGGGGTTGCAGTTATCTTTACCAATGATTACAGCACTGGTCTGAATTCTTGTGCATCAAATGCATCTTTGATGGACTGTTGAGGGGATTGAAAGACTGTGATAGTGTGTTAACAGCACAGATAATATGCCAATATGGGTCAATTTTATGCGCTGTTTTAAGCAGCACTTGTTTGCCGTAACAGCTCCCAGATGTTAACAGCATTGCGTATCTGTATTATCACAAATTCAATGTAAACCAATCTGCTATACATTGTACAGTATAGGACTATACATTTTGATAAAATCAAAATATTACTTGCATTAAGAAATCCGTATCTGGCTGGAAAGTTTTCTTTATTGCCAATGCCAATTTGGCGATAGCGGTCAAAATTCTGCTATTCAAGCCGCTGCATATACATGTATTTTAATTTCAAAAATAAAATGTAATATATCCCCAAAATTAAATCATGCTTTTACCGACCATTATTGGCCGGTGAATGAGCCAAATCTGACTTCAGACTTCACAATTTATGCGGTGTCAGAACCTTGGTGAGCAGAGTACTTATCACCTAATGGGATTTCTTCACTATTTCCAGTATTAGCAATGAATATCTCAAATGCGGGATATTTAACTTTTGTGATGGGTTTAATGTATTATCACTAGTGGTAAACTGTATATGACAATCAACAATGATTTTTTTATCGGAATTCTTTAATTTGTAAGAGTGATGAAATAAAATCTAACCTTAACATTCTGGGAAACACCAAACAAAGTACATATAACATTGTCTTCATGAAACACAATGAGCAATCTCAAATAATTAGAAATGATTATCAATGCATTATCAATGCGTTACTAGTGACGTTTTTGAACGTTATGGGTGCAAAAAATAGAACAGCATTCTGCAAGGCTTATGCTGATGTGATTAGCGACTTCATTTGAAATGTTTACTCTCATCTTAACACCGTGTTCATTAAAAATATTTTTGATGAAATATGGCAAGTGCTTAGATTCTATTTCAATAAGATTCCATAGCTTATGAATTCAGAGCGACATGAAGTCTTACTTGATAACATGTTCCGAGCGTTCCAAACCTTCTATCACGGCCTTATAATAATCGACTTCATATTGATGCATGACAACGCACGGCGTCATGTTGCTGTACGTATTGCTGAGCACGTTAGCGAAATCGATATATGCTCTTGAGCCCCCCCCATATTCGCCGGACATGAGTGTCTGTTATATCCTTGTTTTTCCAGCAATGGAAATGAAAAAAATCATAGAATGCTGTCGGATAAATAATCTGTTGACACATATATTTCAGACTTCAAATTCGGAATTCACAATGCAAAATAGGAACTGATTTGGAATTTTGATCATATTTTTGAGAACAGTGGTTCATATCTATAAAAAATCAATACTTATTTTGTTGAATATATTTCCTTGTTTATGATGTATACCAATGCACTCATTTAGGGATGAACGGTATTTCCAAATTGTTCGAAGATAAACAATGTTAAATGAGGAAATATGCATAATAATATTTCGGTACAATCTAGATATATACTATATATATATATATATATATATATATATATATATAGTCGTATTTTTATCTCATTTTCTAAGTTTTGGAAATTTATAAATTTATTTATGTCCTATATATGCGAACTTGACATTTTATTGGGGAAATAATTAAAAATATTTTCTAGAATGAACTTCCTGCTCTAACAATTTCGCATGAATAGCATTTTGGTAGAACAATATCAAGCTCTTTTTAAAATTACATAAAATATCCTACTTAGGTGAGCGAGATAACACTAAAGTTCAACAATTCCAAAAGAATATGTTGAAAGCCGAATTTGATTTGTAGCAAATGTACAGCCCAACCTGCTTGCCAACTCAAACTTCTTTCATTAAGTGTTTACCAAATCAATTAATTTGTAATTTAACGCTAAACTCATTATATACGTGGATAGTTGTATTGAATTTGTTATCACAATATTTTTGTATCTTTATGAACAAATACTGAAATTAAGAGTCTTTATTCAAAGGGTTCTAAAGTAAAACCACTATTGTAGTGCAAAATTTTGCTAAAATATTTACAGAACGCCCATAATTGTAATTGTCATTTGTTGTGAACAACATTGAACTTTAAAACAGACGATATTTCTCTCGGGAATCATGTCCTTTTTCCGGTAATTAAAGTTAAATGTAAATTTATGGTGAACAATTTAACACTGAGAAATTCTTAATGTTGAAATATAACATTAATAAATAGACGTAAATGCGAGTGAGTAAGAATGATCCGAAGGGAGAACGTTTTACAATTTTAATTCCCCCATCCATTATAACAGATTACCAAATGTTGTAAATTTATGTTCTATCCGCTATATATGGTTATGCTTCATTGGCTATTGTCACTCAAAGCGATTAAGTGTAATTCGTTGTTATTTTAAAAATCCATGAAAAATTTTAAATCAACAAAAAGTTAATGTAATAGTTTTACTTTAGCTAGAAGCAAGGGTAATACTTTCCTTCAAAAACTATTTAAGTGTATGAAAGAATTTCCATATTGTCTTCATTCACGCTTTGGGAAGTAATGAAATTCCATTCGCACAAATAATGTAAGTTTATCTATCCAAAATTAGCATCGCTTTTTGCCTTAAATCTCAAGCCTGGAGGATTTCCTCTCGCTATCTAACTCTGGATTGGACTATGATATTAATACAAAACTATGCACAAGGGTTTTTTTATATCAGGCCTATCAATTTGCAAGGTTCAGAAATTTGATGTTATCAATATCTTTATCACGTCATCATAATTAAAAATTTGGATACTTTCTTGAAATATATTTAATATTGGTTTTAAAAGTTGGAACTGTTGAAATTAATTAAAATTCATTCCTAACTTACCAAATATTGTTTTTTTGTGCATATTACATACTTTTTTATATTAATAATAGTCATATATTTTTACGAAATTTGAAAAATTATGCCTGGTTGAAAAATAATGTCATGCATGAAATGTGCAGATATTTGGAATTTTTTTATTTAAACAAAAGTCACCAAATCTCACTAAGAAAGCACTTCAACTTTCTAAACAAAGAAAAAAGGTTATTAGGAAGAGGAAGGGGAGAAATTCTCCTTTTCAGGTTTAATGCTTCAGAAGTTCCTCTGTACAAATCCTTGCTTCATATTTATTAAAAGCTTATCAAAAGTGGATTTGCAAAATATACTTACTGTATTCATAGCTTGCTGATTTTAAATCAGCTCTAAGGTTTTCAGCTAACATTTAAGGCTCAAGAACACGTATTTAGTTATATATTCTCAATTATTTTTCTCTTTTGTTGTACATGTTCATAATTTATTTAAAAAATTGGTTTACTATAAAACCTATTTTATTGCCCTAAAAGTATTTGCTCAAAGTCGATTATTCATTTTTATTCCGAGCCGGGATTTGTTCATACTAAGCGTTTAATTTCAAAATCCGAGCCCAAATCAGTTTGACAATCCTGGTTTTGAGTTTCATATCTGTAAAATCAGGCTACTTTTCTATAAAATCTAACAATTTGCGACATGCTTGCCATTAAGCGCCACAAACCTCTTCAATGCCTAAGAATCTAGTGTACAGTACAAAATTAGAAATGAGGTAAATAGGTTTAGAGCATTTAATTATTTACAATTGAAATTGTTTACAAGTGATTTGGCATTTGCATTGTTCACCCCTAATTCGGTTATCTCTCACTTCACTAAGATAAAAGACGTTATCTATTTAAAAGGCGGAATTTAATAAAGTTCATCGCATAAAATTCAATATAATTTATTAATTTTAAAATTTCTACTCTCTAAGTACACGACTCTCATCATTTTCACGTTAGTGAACTTAATGTTACGAGAATGTTGCACACGTTTAACCTCTTTGTATGCAAAACGAGTTACAATATATTACATAAATATTCAGCATCTCTTAGTGTACCATAATCAATATTCGTTTATCCACAGTTAAAAGCAGAATGTCTAGATAGATAATCTCTATAATTCAGCATTATATACAGATCGGTTTTTTTTGACAGCCCGACAAGTAGCATGTAATTGAGATAGAGAATGAAAACATTCAAGCTATCCTTAAGGTGAAAATTGATTTGGCTATTTAAAATTAATTTTATTTCTAAGCAAAGCATTTCATCAAATTACATTTGATTTGTTGAGGTCGTTTTGTGCGAAGATTATGGAAATCGTGTTGGTTAATTTTAGAAAGAAGTTCACAACAACAATAATTTACAACGTGTATATTTTATGTTAATAATTTAATTTCTAAAGTACCTTTTGGAACTCGATTGGCTACAAACAAAATAATTTGACGAGGACTAATGCTTACCACAAATCTGCAAATTTTGTGGCAAATTTATTCTGCCGCTTTTCGATATACATGTACAGTAGATATTATTGAAAAAAAGTAATTTGCAGCGCATTTGTAAATTTTGAAGCAAGTTTGACGACTTACGTTAATGCAAAATTTCACTGTGTAATTTGTGTATATAGGCGCGGTAACGATCATTGGGGTCTCATCTGAAATTAGGTTTGTGGTGAGCTAGGCGAACTGCCGGTTGAAGCAATATTGTGAGTTTTATTTACATGCTTGCTGGTGTTCAAGGATATGAGCGCGTTTCATCGTGTAAGTGTGACGAACTGGACATAGATCGTAGTTGCCACCTGCTTGTTTATTAGTCAGGATTGGTAAAAGGAAAGAGAGCCATAACCGGAACCCTATCAAAGGAAGAAGCTACAGAGTAAGTTGAGGTTCCAACTCTGTGGTCCACAGGCGCGTAGTAGCCATGGGGGTTGAGGGACGAACCCCCTCCTCCTGGAAGGTCAGGCACCTCTTCTGGAGAACAAATCTAAAAGCAAAATCAGCATGTAAAAATATAATTTGTTAATTCAATTGTTGTAACATTGCTCTCAATAAGGTCTATTTTGTCTATAATTTCAAAAAATTTTCGCGGGGCTCACTTACTTGACCATTACTAGACGGCCTCACCCGTTAGCAAATTCCACCAATGTATGCAACATAAAATTACAATTTTCTGCACACTTGGTAAAATTTTACCTTAAATTTTGAAGAAAGTTAAAATTTTCATCAACCCATTCTGAATGCATGTCGACCCCCTTAGGTGATAATGTTGGCTACGGGTCTGCGTTCCACTAGAGCTCAACTGTGGTATTATTGATAACGCCAGATGTATATACTGAAGGAATCATGTGATACCACCGCTTCAGTCTTACAAACTGAATTCCTCCATCATGCAGCCCCGTATTTATAAGCAATTGGTTTGAAGAAGTTATAATACAGGCTCCATCAGTGATTAGCATTCTCGCAAAATGTCTAACCAACCCGACTAGAATTGTACACTTGGTACTTAAACCTGAATCGACAAATTTGTTGGAACTTTTCTACATTGCTTACAATGTAAAATTAATATTCACCATTATTTGAGTTTTCATGTCTACCTTTCATAAATATATAATGTCCGGCCGCATAGTTACATATATCAGAAATTTGATGTAATGCACGACATTATTATCTAAGATAAGTACCGGCCCCAACGTGTAAATCGTGTCGGGTACAGCTCATCACTGGGCTTTGTGTATCAGAATTTGAACATACACAACATGTCAGTTTCTTGAAAATGTCAGATTTTTATTATAATATTTCAACTGCTAGATTTTTAGTATCTTTTTTTAGACTGTTAATTTTATTACCATTGTGTTCATTGTTATATCAATCTGTACATTTTGTGCCGGGACTCACGAAGCCTTTATGGAAGACATCGATCCTCCCGAGCCAATTCCTGAGGACCAAACTTACTCCAAGTCAAATCAAATCAAGTCATCATCAGGGTGAAGCATTTCATTTGATATGCATACATAGACTCACGTTTAGATCTCCCTGCTACATATATATATATGTATATAAATAAATAAATATATATATATATATATATATATATATATATATATA
>CABFPE010000189.1:172747-218591 GCA_900660155.1 Hofstenia miamia
ATATATATATATATATATTTTGGAAAATGACATATTCAAAATGTGTAATATATACAACCATATTTACAAAGTGAATATCTACATGATTTTACAAATATTTTTAAGAAAAGTAATACGAGGAATTCTTAACTATGCCATGTATACAAGTGCATATCTTAAAACTAAGTCCAAAATGCAATTAAGACAAATCGATTTTTTCTCCTGTTGTTATCTCTTTAAATAAACTACAACGCAGATTCCAGGAATATTATACAATTACAATAATTAGTTTGTGTGAAAATCCACGATGTAGTTATAAATTGGATGATAATCACGATGATGATAATGAGATGGGAAAATTTAATATCTTGCTATTTACATTAGTTTACATTAATTTGAGGTAGGTGGTTCAAACCCTATCTGGGAAATTTTAGAGACCTCAACTAGGCACTACATAATCATGAAGAAAGAATGTTCGTTAACCACATCTGCAAAAACCAATAAGATCAATCTCAATAAATTGGCCTTATGATTTTTGTAGGTTAGGGATTAGGATGGAGTGACACTATTTTTGATTCTAAAAAATCGAATTCAAAAAAGCTCACTCTACTTCTAAGACCACATTTTTTCGTGTTTTCATTAGGTTGTATTCTTAACTGTGATTGCTACACCCAATTTGTACTTGTAAGGGCACAAATTTGTAAAGTCCTCAAATGTTAATTCAATTTTATAGTCATGGTCTAATACTGTACGCAATTTTGTAGCGCTTCAAAAAACTAAGAAAACATATATAAAATTTCCCAGGTTTTCTTTACTTCCTTTATCAAAATAAGCCTTTAAAATATCCTTGTATTAAAATTGCAGTACATGTAAACAGTTAAATTTAATGGAAATTTTCAGTCTGTGTATAATTTCTATTCGAGACTAAAATGCCTACGGCCACCTATTCGCTTAGGTTGGACAAGAAATGAATATGATGCACCTGCAATGCACAATTATATCTAATTTTGCAAATAATATATTTTATATAATTCCCATAAATATTATCAATTTGTTATTCAACCCTTGTTCAACAAACTATTCATTGCTCTCAATATTGATTTTGTTGTTTTTCCATACATTATGTAATCCTGTTGGTAACATACTAAATATTGATCTGCAAATGCGGCTTGCGGTCCCGGATATGGGCGGATTTTGAGAAACAACATGGACAATGCCGGGTCAAAAAGGGCATCCCCTTTCAATGTTTGGATTGGGACGGGGAATGACAAAGATGATTCATTAAATTTCACATTGTATTAGTATTTTTCAAGAAGAAACACGAGTTTGAATTCATCCATTAATTCAGTTCACTCTATATTTTAATGCTCTATCGATATGCTTTTCATAAAGTGTTGAAGTTGAATTTTTTAATGCAACATTAAAGCTTTCACAATTATTTTTAATAACAGTAAGTTTGCTATTACTATGATCGATTTAAATATTATCGCCTTAAATATTACCTAGAAATAAATTTTTTATAAACCTCAAATTCTTGGTTTGGCATATCCTATGAAATTAATATGAATAAGAAGCATTTCCAAAAAACAATTGCCATTAAGATGGGAAGAAAATTCTGCTACCAAAAATAATAACTGTGCAAAAAGAGCAAAACTTCGTCCCGCGGCAATATATTGAAGAACCAGGTAGATACTGGAAAAGTTCGTTGACAAACAAATGGGAGGGCTTAGAAGGGAACATTTTCAAGATATCAAACTGCATAATTAAAAGGACGTTCTACTGATCAAGCTCGACAAAAAAGCAAAACATAAACGTAATTGTGATTGACTAAAGCAAAGCGTTCGATACAGTTAAACCGAATCAGAATGAAATTCAAGAATTATGAAATATGATATCTTCATATGAAAGTTTTTTAAATTCAAGATTTGTGCAGACTAAAATTGGCAAAATGCAATACCAAATGTCAGAACTAAATCCAAGGGGAATATCAGAGGTACTGTCAGCAGCCTAAAGTTAGTTACTTTGATGATAAATGATGTTGCTCCCATTAATTATTAAATTTCAAGATTAAAGTTGCTGATGATTTAACTATTACAATAATAGAAATAGCGCAAAAGGAAATATTAAACATGAAACAATATGCAGATAAAACTAGACTTATAATTAATATCAAGAAAACGAAAGAATCGATAATTAGCATCAGTGAAGAAAATTCTGACCCTCCGAAAGAAAAGAGGTTTAAGTTTCTTTAATATCTAAGAGGAGAAACCATTCCAAAATGTCACTAATGAAAATATATACTAGAGATGAGTGCGGTGAGGCAATACCGAGGTATTGCACGTTGCGGTATACAGCCATAGCGATTTGCACAATTGCGGTGGTTAGCGGTAGAATTTAAGCAACTTGCGGTGGCATAGATGTTATACAGATAACGTATTTTTCTTAAGACTTAAGGTCTCTAAAGTGAATGCTCGCCAAAATTGTAGAAATATCTTTAATTACAAAAAAGGTAATTTAATTGTAACAGTTGATTTCTTAGTATCTACTTTCTCAATAATAATAATAATAATAATAATAACAATAATAACAACAATAATTATAATAATAATAATAATAATAGTAATTACTGTTTCTGAATCAAAACTAATAGATTTCACATACAAAATATGAAATGTAATTTTTACATATTTCATGGAAAATTGGATACTACTCTAAAAAATTGAGTGAATTAACAAAATACCTAAAAAATTGTTATTATACTTTCCTTTAAATGATTCATAATCTAAAGAAACCATTCAGAAGTATCTGTGTTTTTCATGAAATAAAAATAGACATTATTGCGGAATATCGCGTTAAAGTTTCATTTATTACGGTGATTTGCGGTAAAAAATGAACATTGAGGTGTTTAGCGGTGAAGTTTTTTCTCTGCGTGGAAAAATTTTTACAAAGCCTATACTGCGCTCATCTCTAATATATACATCGTATGTAGAGTCAAAATTGGTAAATTCTCCACTTCATTATACCAAATTTGATAACATTGCAGAGCAGGCTTCATCATTTATTGGTACACATCAGATACAAAACCTTAGTGCTATCATAAACAAAAGAATTTTAAAGGAATTTACAAAAGCGTATAAAGATCAAAATCATTCGTTACACTCTTTTGTAAAAGACATAAAATTGTCTTTATCTGAAAGAACGCAAATGCTCCAACTTCCCAGGATGTATACGAATAATAGTGAAAAGTCATTTCCCTTTGTTGGTTACATAATGAATTTCTAAATATAATTTGAATCATTTGTAATAGTAATAATAATGTTCAGGTTTATGAATATTGAAGTATATATTAATATACTTTTATACATAAAACTATAAAAACGTTTGAAAAATATTTGGTGTGAGAAACTATATATATATTTATACCTTGAAATATTCTTATTGCTAAAGTAGCGTCTCATTTTCTCATAATTAATGCAACTGAATCATTTTCAATATTTAAAATATAATTGAAATACTGTTTAATATTGGCCATTGGCAGTTTTACAAATATTGAAAATTTTTTCTTTGTGACACAACTGATAATACTCTAGGAAAGATGCACGCTCCGAGAAAATGTATTCCACTGAAGTTTATTCGTAATGATAACATGTATTCATAATAAATAATTATCTATTATTAATTGAATCACTATTTGCGTGTACTTTAGGTTGAACCATGCTGTTGGATGACGTATACAAGACATAGAGACACTAGAGATACTTTAATAGTTTTAGACGAATTGATGATTGACCGGATTGCAGATCGAGAGGAGAACTTAAAAGCTCTTAATGCAAAATTTGGTGTTGAGTCAGTTCAGAAAGCTTCTCAATGGAAAAGACTTCAAATTAAAGTGTGGCAACTATTTGATGAGCCTCACTCTTCAACATGGGCAAAGGTAGGTTCATTTTTTGTGTGACTCAGGCAATTGTTTTAATAAATCATTAAACCATTTTAGGTTACCCTAAACTTTGCAAACATGAATTCAGCAAGTTAAGTTTAGGTTTCAAAACTTGCAACCCAATAGTGGAAACAGTATAGAACTACCCTGTCTAAGGCGAAAGACCGTTTTTTAAATTATGTTTGCTAAGATTCAATTCAACTAAATAAATATTTTCTTTTGAAAATTGACAGAAGCATTAATGTTAATCTAAATGATAAGCTAACTAAAAGTTTTTTTTTAAATTTCGATTTAATTTAAGCTACGTAGTTTAAGGCTGTACGTGATCAGTCTTAGTATACAAGTATCTCTATAGGATAAAATTGAAAAGTTCAAATGTTAAAAGTTTGACTTCAAATATTTCTTTCCAACCCTTAACAATGCATTAGAAATATCGTAGGTTATGCCATGCTATTTTAAATTCATATTTATTAAAGGTTTTAATTACCTCCCCGACATCAAAAGGAGTAAATAACTTTATTAGCTGCATTCTGGTATTCATTTATTAAAATTCGTCTAATCTTTGGCGTAATAAAATAATCTATTATATTTAATTTGCACTGGTGGTATCTGTCAAGTTGCATAATATGTTCTAGAATTAAATTTAAATTGATTAGGACATTAGCGACACTTGATTTCTTAGCATGAAAGGGATTAACAACAAACACTTGTACTATTCGCATGAATTATTTAAATTTAAAATGGGGATTTATAAGAACTCATGTAAAAGATTCCCAATCGTCGTAGGATGAAGCTGATGAATTAATGACGTCCGTAATCATTTAAGTAATACATTAACAATTTTTAATATACCAAAGGTTTTGTGCACTTTTTCAAACAAGTTTGCTCAAGATTATAGGAAATTTAGAGGCTTCATCATTTAAATAGATTATGTTTGAAAGAAGAGACACTCTTCTATCTTGTGGTGTTTTTAGACCCTGATTATCATTATTATTTCATTAGTTGTGAGTGTTAGCAATGTCTTGGAAGAAACCATCAAATAATTTTTAATAATTCCTGAGAAGTTTTGGGTTGAGCTTATATTAATATGTTTTTCACGTTATATCCCACGAAAGGACTTTAAATGAATAACTAGAAACAAGAATTGAATTAAATTTTAAAATAAAGCCTAATGAAAATATTATTTTCAATTGTGAAAATCGGATAAAATACTAAAAACTATATGATTAATAATTTTTTTATTAATTTAATACGTCGAAATTACTGCTATTTTGCTTCCATAATAATAAAATAACTGCAGTCAAAAACATGTGTCTTATGATTTAGTGTTTACACGGTGATAGCGTGACAGAAGACATACAATAAAATCAAAATTATTTGATCTACATCTGTTTTATAATTACCCTACTTGAGAGTTCGTATGTCTTATGTTTTGGGTGTTTACACGCTACATATGTCTTGAGATAATTGGAGACAGATCTGTCTTATGTCTCGCGTAAACAGGGTAATAGTGGATTTCATTAAAAACTTAATTATTTTTTGTTTATTTATACCATTACTTTGTTTATAATTTATGACTGCAGACTGTTTTGTCATTTGCAGATTCTTTATTAGCTTTGATCTCCTTAGAAAATCTACAGATCAGAAGAAAAACTAAATTACGCTTTCCAAATTTGAAGTTTGGAAAACTAATTTTAAAATGCAATAAAAATTAAGATTACAATAACCTAATATGATAGAAAAAAATAGACATTTCTTGGCAATTGGGGGTGAAAATTTTGAAAATCCAATCCCAAGAGTTGGCGATTTGTTTTCTTTCAAAGAAATTTCCTCGAATTCTCATTATTGCATTACAGATAAAATGAGAGTTCGATAAATTAACGCAATGTCAAAATTTGAAATAAGAGTTGAAAACAATAATGTTTAAAAATTTGTAATTAATAGTGGTTCTAGAATCAAAGCTATTCTATTATAATACTAACAGGTTTTCTATCAATATCAACCATTAATCATATAGCACCTCAATCCTTCTTCATATAACAGCTTAAAATTGTGATAAGATGTGGGAAAACAAATTTTCTTACGTTTAAAACACGGGTTTGAAGCTAGAAAATATTAAAAATGATAAATATTGTAAATTTAGAAGAGCAGACAAGGTCATTTAAAATAATAATATTATAAATGCATATTGCATAAATTAAAATAATTGAATTATATTCAAAACACTTCGGCGCCTCTTATTTTTGTATGCTAGTAATTCTAGTTGCTGTAACCTGTCATTATGTAAGCTTTTGACTGGCTAATTTGAATTCATCGCATGACAAAGAGAAATATACTGTTCTTGCAATTAGAACATTGTTTGACACCTGAAATATTAAATCATTGAAATATTTTAACATGCAAGACTTCAAATGTTGTCTAGTAAGCAAATTTAGCAATTTCAACACCTTCTTCTAAACGTTTCCCTAAACACAAAGGACGTAATTAATCCTTGTTCACTTACATGTTATATAGAGTCATCAATTTATTATTTCGGAAAATATTGAATGAAATTTACAAATTACAAAGCATAACCTGCATGGTCTTTAAATTTCTAAATTTAGAAAAAACATTGCTTCAATTTTTTTTAATTTATGGGATTTTAAGGTATTTACTACTAAAGATCTATGAGGCCAGAAAATTCTATTCCAGTCACAATTAGTGCGATTGAATTTGGTATCAGTCCCGCCTCCTTTCACTGCCTTAAAATTTCTTAGTCCCATTTAATTCCATGGCATATCTTTTATTTTGGCGCAATTTGTAAATATTTGAAGTAATACCCCCAAAATCGGTCATCCTAGTTTTTTTATTTATGTTTCCTGCTCCTTGATAGTCTCAGCGCGTTGAAATATTTATGCCTCTTCCCAATGTTCTGAATGGTTGCGCGTAACTCTACCTCACTTTCAATTCACTGCTCCTTACATTAAAAATATTCTATGTATTTAAACCTATTGCCACTAGTGCTACTTTTAATTAACAATTTTCGAACAATGTTTTCGAAGCCTGTTAGGAAAAAATTTTGCATGGACATATCTAAAGGCAAGGTCCGCTCATGCAATGATGAAGATATGCGCTAAAACATGTGCGTATGCGTGAAATACATGCAAATAAGAATTTTTTCATTGAGAATTAAGATTTTTGTAAAAATATTAAAATTATTTCTATGCCTAGTGTTCAAATAATGAAGCGGTCTAATGCCCATGGGAACGACAACTAGCTTGAAGTATGTGTTTTCGGAAGACAATATATGTGAGACCCGTCCAGGCCCGCCGTGCGCAAAATCTTTAACCTTATATCAACTAGCATTACCTTAAAGTAAAAACCGCTTTTTCCACATTTTGAAGAATAAGTGGGTTTAATGAACATTGAAATAACAAGTAATCAAATCAAATATGTTTCTTACTGGGGATAGACAGTGTGGGCTCTTTCAGGCGCACCTAGATAGAAATGCAAAAGGTCACGAATTTTAGACGAAAAAGAAAGAAGAGACAATTCTCTATATTGTGGTGTTTTAGATTTTAAATATCTTCATTTGTTCGTGAGTTATGCGTAGAAGATTTTGTTGAAGTCATCACAGATTTTGAAAAATCCCTAGTGGAAAAAGGGTTAATTATAACGTTGAAAATGAATATGAAATTGGTCGATAAAGATAACGATATTAGCAATGTATATTTTCGCAGTTCAAGTGAAGCTTAGATTTGATAGCTGAGTAAAAATCAATTATTTACGATAATTACATATCATAATGGACAACTTGAGTTCAGTTCAATTTCTTTTTCATTTAATGTTTTCCATTTTCATAGACTCTGAAAATTAAAATAACATAACAGAAAGAGTTTTATCTCATTATCACAATATTTAATTTATCGTAATTGTTTTGATTAAAGAAAATTTTATCAATTTTTAGAGCTTACTTTTTTTAAATGGACTTAAAAATCTAATGCAATTCTTCAATATCGATTTTAGTTAAATAGAAGAATTATATATTAAACACGGTTAGTAGATTCTAATATACCTTAGAATTATTGGGATAATTACATTAAAGTTTTGAGTAAGGCTACTAAAGCCTTTGTGCACAATTACTTAGAAAATTACTAAATAGAACGCGACCTTTTTCATTAAAAAGCTTTTTGAGCATTAGTTGAAATATGGAAAATACAGACGATATATTTTTCTTTAAAATAATAAATTAATTTTCTGAATTGCATTCTAGAATTATTATTTCAATTAAATATTTTCTTATTTCATAATTTTCACTGAAGCCCATTGATTAAGGAAGGCTTTGTTTACATTTATTCGTATTTTAAACATGGATTTCCTAAGATAATTTACAATAGTACCTATGATACAAAATTAGCCATATTCGTGAATACACTTAAAAAAATCCTTTAATATTGTACATTGAGCATTTAGTTAGTACGAATACATTAGGGATGAAGTTTCCAGATGCATCCTTATAGAAGCAAGTGTCTGACAGAGTCAACATGAACGGATTGCCTGCCTATAACGTAAAATATTATTCTTTATAGAATAATTCACTATAAACACATTTTGTTCACACAGACACATGTATATGTATGCATACATATGACTCATACAAATTTGATTTAATATTAGCAATTTCATGTACATTCCAACTTTTATATTTCCTAAACAAAATATATGTGTTAAGCATTCGACTTGGGTAACGCATAGAAAAGCAATGTTGGACAAATATAGATTTTAGAATTATATATAAGATATATAATTCTATATAATTCTATTTTTCTAAAACAGTTATATTATATTACATTATTTTTGTTATATTGTATAATTTATTACATTATGTTATTATTTCCTAAATCGATATACGTTGAAAAGAAATGAATTTCAATTATTCTTTTAATAATATAAATAAATTAATGATGTTAAAAGAACATGATCTAGTTTAATTTGCCTTTGAAATTTTGACCGCTTAGTGCATGCATTCAATACATGTTTACTGAACACCCTTTTCTTAAGTATAGAGCCGATATCCAAACTGCTATGATTATATATATATATATATATATATTATCGAGCAATGATTATTTAATTGTTATATATTTGCCTAACTATGCCAAAAATATATACGCAAATAGTAGTAAGAATGAATAACCTTTCAATTATTCCACCAAATATTGGCAACCATTTATATTAAAAGTAGAATTGCTTTACAACGACCAGGCAAGGGAGACACCAAGTATGCTCGTTATAAAAATTGGTGGGTATTAATTTTCTGGGATCTAGCTTTGACGTTGTTGATCGTTATAAAACATAGAAAACATACAAAAAAATATATCACTAAATATTAGTTTAATTAAGCAATGCGCACAATCTCAACACTAATCAGATAAGCCGACATGAATAAAAATAAAACATTCGCAATGGTAATTTGCTGTTATAAAAGAACGTTTGGTCGTTGTGAAATAAAATGATCGTTATAAAGCATTTCTAATGTATATATCAGTTGTAGGCATTTTCTGAATAATATACATTTGATTTTAATGCAACTAGTTGAGTTTTCAATAGAAAAACTGAAATTACCAAAAATACGGGTATCAGAAAATATCAGATGTCCAATACAATTTTTAAGATTTCCATAATGCATAATATAATTGCAAATTATTTTCATGAAATTTACATTTTTAATATTTTAAAAATCCAATTACTTTGTTGCCATAGCAATTGGATTTTTGTCGGAATTTCGATCTTTTTTAATTGAACTCTGTTACAGTTAATAAGTAAACCGGTTTTTTAAGAAAATGAGGTAGTATGATATAAACACGAGTATAATTTTCAAGTTTTGATGTTCATTTTTCTTATAATTTTCACAAGATCCTAAACTCTAATTCGAGCCAAAACCATGGTATTTACGCTATAATAAAACCCCAATTATTATTATAAAACTTTACTTATTAACTAGGAAAGAGTTTATTCAATTGTTATGATATGAAAAATGAATAAAAAGTATTTTTCTTTTTTAATGATTGTATCTATTCTCCAAAAAAACTCATTTAAACTAATAACTTAAGATATCAGATAGATTTACTATTTACAGTTAAAATGGACATTTAAAGATATTATAAAAACATCTTTTTTTCATTATTGTAAATCAAAAATTTTGACCTCAGCATCTTTATAAACGAATATAAGTTCAAAATTTATAATTGAGAATGAGGCCTATTTAATTACAACTGCCATAATGAAAGGTTTATCTAAGATTTTTTTTGTGTCGGATTGGGTACGCTCAGGAAGCAGACTACGTCGGTTAGCTGTCGGGTATGATAAACTAGATTTCGTATATAGTTCTTTGCAATTAAATTACATTTTTATACTGAGTCAGCCCAGGACGGATAACTGAAATAATAGTTGGGTGGGTAAGTGAGTAGCCGGTTCAGGTCAGGTTCGGTTGAGCAAATTGTCTGTCGCGTTCTTTTTTGAATGCTCATGAATGCCTCAAGCATTGTATGGATGTATGATCCTAAAAAATATCACCTCAGTTGCAGAAGCTACACGAAGCATTTATAATGTCTATAGAAATAATATTCTGGGCGATCGAAAATGAAATGCTTTGCAGGATTTTTTTTACTTTAGTGTTCTTAAAAACATCGAAATTCATTTATAGAGAAGCATTTCGACTTATTTGGAAGTCTACACACAAAGCATTGGCTCAGAGAAATAATACCTACACATCGATGTTAGAAAGGAATTGTTTAATGAAAATGAACATTCGTTTCTTTTCAACTTTCCAAACAATCTATTGAGACGTTTAAGTCACCAACAGTTTTTTACACACTCTCCAACAATTTCAGGCAGGAATTTTTTGTGAATTTTGGAAAACATGTTATTTGGAGCCATCTATGGGTAAGTGCATTAAACTATGCAATTTTTTTTAAATGGAAATTCCTATTTTTACAAAAGCATTCAAATTCCTCCCATACCTATTGTTCAAATAATATAGTGATTTATAGTCCATGGCAGCAAGGACACAGCTCAGCTACTCTGTTTCGTCAATAGATGGCCTAAGTCCCTTCCGAGCGCCCACGGCTTCACGCAAGCGCCTCAACTATGAATGAAAATGAAACAGAAGACTATTCTGTATCCAGTGGTACTATCAGATCTGACTTATAGGTGCTTGCAAGTTATTATTAAAACCTCACACATTGTAGGAAATACTTGGGTTGTTGAGAGTCAACAATTGAATGTTGAGCTTCAGTTTTTTCGAAAAAATATTAAGACTGTTGATGTTGAAACAATACACAAACAATGCCTCAGCAACGTTTTTTTCGGTAATTTGATTTAATTTATTTTCTGAGTGAAAATACGTCTAAGTAATATAAAATCAACATGTCAATATTCAAGATCGGTTAGTTGTTTTCAAATTCTCATATTTTGATGTTTTATCGTTAGAAAATATTTTGCTTAGGAAATCACACCTTATATTACAGGTCAAAAAATTGATCCTATTATATTTGATTTGATTTTTAGAAATTAATGTTATTCTAGAGCCTGAAAACTAATTCTAGAAAGAAAGAAATTGTACAGGTCAAATGGCCAGTGTTTGCAACACTTTATTTGTAACTAATACCATTTGAAATAAATTATTCCTCATCAAAATTTATTTAAAAACACTTTAAGAATATAAATGAATTTTCCCCCACTTGGGATTTATAATTAAATTATGAAAGAACACCGCCTTCAACAAAAGAAGATTTAAATGATAATATTTCCAACACACGCCCATCAAAGACCTTTTTACTTATTTACTGAATTATTCTTTCTTAACATTAAGTAGTCTGCTGTCATTTTAAAGCACAAACCATTTTTCAACATTTACAAAAACTCTTCTCCAAGCCCATGGCAAATTTAGAAATCGTGAGATAGGAATACACCTAGTGGCGAACATGACCGTATGTAATGTTGACAATAGGCCATAAATTCTATTGCTGTGTCTAATTACTTGAAAAGATTAATTTTTTTTTGAAAATTGCAATTTTTTAAGTAAACAGGGTTTGAACAACGAATTTTAACAGTTTTTTATGTGTAGATTTACCTGCGAAACCCATTGGGGTATGCTATTCATAAAGTCAGAGGTCACGGCACGCCTCAATAGAACAGCTCAATTTCGCAGTTTAAGAACAAAAATGAAAGAGAAGACTCCTCTATCAAGCGGTGCTTTCAGAATGTGGATGTTTCATTAGTCTTTAAGTGATAGCCGTTTAAAAAATGAAATGGTTTACAAGATCATAAATATTTTTCAAAAATTCCCGAGCTTTTTAAGGTAAAGAGAAAAAGTTTTAGTTACAGCTATACAAGTTCTTTGAAACTAAATGCGTAATTTCTATATAAGTTTCTGAGATTTGTTTCAATTTGCAGATAAATCAGTTTGGTTTAAATGAAACTTCATTCAACGCTTTTCTTATTTCTTTGAAAGTAGCAATTAATCGCCAATTTCTGGATACAATAATACTGCGAAATGCCTGAGAGGTCTATCTGCAAAACGAAATAGTGAAATTTAGTTTTTGTTCCAAATTCTATATAGTCAGGCTTATTTGCATCTTTTTTAAAAAAATCGAGTTTTCACTTGGATAAAACTTTCTCATACTTTAAACACACAAATTATTATTAACACAGATATTCATCATTAGATGAGAACACATTCATCCATGGATGTGTCAATCAAGAATGGAAGCGAACTGATCTGGTTCACGTAGACTGGGGTGGAGATAGACTGCTAATCTAGCAAAACCGTATATTTTCATGTATGTAATCAGTTTGGTTTCAGCTTGCACTCAACAAATTATTGCAAGGCTCTTATTTAATATTTGTATTTTTCCATACATTTTTTCTAGTTTTTTGTTCCTTTTTTTCGTAACATAATGATTATATGACTTCAGGGCAATAGATTAGAGTAATGCAGATTTTTGAAAGCACATGGGTTGCGGACAGGATCAAATAAGAACAGGCCGCTTCTTCCTTTAATTCCAATGCCGAAAAATTTTGAAATAACCTATTTGACTGCGAAATGTTTTACAAAAACGTGTCTACTTATTAATGTCGTGATGAAGCCTAAATATTATAAAATATTCATTTATTTGCATTTTTAACTTCCTATAGGATTCAGGGCATACTCAAATTTTATATTTCTTAAACATTCATTTACACACGTTCACATATGAAAGTTTATAACACGATGTGGAATTTTGTAGAAGAATCTTTAAAGATATAAATATTTAAAAAAATTTTTCAGGTGACGTTAATTAATTGATAATGCTTAAATAATAAAATTCAAAGAGCTCTTCATTCGAATTTTGAAGATATGAAAAATTCTCAAATGAGTTATTAAAGAAAAACAGAATAATAAACGAATTAAGTTTTTTTCTGAACAAATGAGGAATACTACGCTTAAGAAATGGACAATAAAAGACTGTCTTATTCAATTAATATCCAAGGACAAAACTATTTTTAAACTATTACAGACTGTTGCGTAATGATTTTAGACGCATACAGGAAATGTCATAGCAAGGAAGTAGATTCGGTTATCAATCTCATCCTGAAATCAACCATATGAATACGATTTCATGGAATTACTGATGAAGAAAATACAAATGACAACCATCAATTTGACCCACAAGATGCCTTCTGTTGGGTACGAAAGAAGGAGGCATGATGTATGATAAGAAATCCTGTATGTGCTACTTCATGGGGTTGTTACACAAACAATGCTCATATGTTAGTTTGGGTTGAAAAATCTTTAAAGCACTCTGGAGTCAGTTCATTAATTCCATTCGGCGTTTTCAATTAAAAGATTTTAGTTCAAGGACCCGATGAGTTTTAAGATTTTCTTTTAGTTCTAAAAAATGAAATTATTCTAAATGAAAAAAAATATTTTCCAAATATTCCAAAGTTAACACTTGTACTAAATGGATTTGTATTGCATTGTATAAATACAATAAAACAAGAAAAATTAAATTAGATTAGTGTATGAGCAAATTAAATATTTAAAAGAACATTAGTTATCCCTGTAATAATTAAACGGATTAAAATTTTTTACTGTTATTAATAAAAATACGTACACGTATGCTAATACAAATTATGAAAATTGCTTTCCCATTCAAATCACGGCGATCTACAAAAAGGAAGGAAAAAACAATTCGGCATATTAATTACATTATAAAGCACGATTTATCTCTAGCATTTAGATGGCGTGATTAAAATAATTTATTTTCAAATATGATTAGTATTTGAGACATTATTATAATATGTCTAGAAATTTTGTAGTGAACAATTACCTTAGTTAAATTGCAGTTCCCCATTGTTAAGTTTATTAAGTTGCCTTAATAGTCATTATGGTAGTTGTAGTAGACAAAGTTGGGCTGGGTACCCCAACAAATCGTTGGCAAAATCATTGGAGTGTACCCCAAGACCCAAGAATACTTTAGAACAACCTTTATTAGTAAGAAAAGTCGTTGCAAAATATTCATTCTGAAAGATTTGCAGTTTCTCTAGGAATGGGTGTGATTACCAAAACAGCTGTGGAGTGATCATTTCCGAAAGGGCTAGTTTTTTCAAAACTTCGAGCTAGGATGCCAGTTACTTTTGGTTCATAAAATATGACCATTTGCATTCGACAAACAAGTGCAAAAGGAGGCGGATCCCCTGATTAACTTTACAACTATATATAATGCAAAACACACGTACCGAACTGGTCTATAGTCCTATCACTGTTTCTTAGGCATGAAGCCAAGCGATTCTCCATGTAATTCTTGCAAAAACACAGTGCTAAGAGATAAAATGTTTCTTTAACTTCTTAGGATTGCAAATAGTTGTTTAGTTGATTATTATTTAAAATCCTGCTTAATTAAGTAACTCATAAATGTATATAGACGTTGCAGATGATTTGTAATTCTAATGAACGTTTCAGAATCCCCTAACAATTATGTAGTCAGCATTGAAAGTTAAGTAAATGCATTTCTTTCATTTTTGACCTTAAGTTACCATCAATTATATTTGGTATACAGAGCTTTAATGAATTAAAAGTTTTAATTCTAGTGAAATAATTAAAGCCATTACAACGATTCTTTCTGCATTTTTCGAATAATTTTGAATTGCTAGTGAATGATTACAGAAAAATTCAGAAGTTCCACCTACAAATAACATGCAGATCGTCTGGAGTTGGTTTGTTAAGTGCTTCTAATGAACGTGCATTTCCAGTGTGAAAAATTAGAGGAAACTCTGAAGTTGTCATTTTGAATCAACTTCAACAATGCGTAATATTTGTTGATGGGGAGAAAAGAATTGACATGATTCTCATTTATCAGTGATTATCCATCTGTCAATAAAATTTATTCCAAATTATTGTCATTTGCATTTTATCTTACCGAAAGTTAATCAGTTTATCTCCGATCTCCCCAGTACCACAATTTCTTATCCAGTAATGTATGTATCGGAAATGCAAAAAAATTTAGCCCTAAGACATGCTGAACCAAATTTATCACCAGTTTGTGGAAAGTTTCTATAGCATTCATGTGAAATTAATCCTTAAAAAAGCCAAGCATTAGTAATATCAATAATTAATTTTGCAACGGTTGTTAATTTTAAACTGTTTTATAGTTAATGAACCAGGAGAGCGCGAAATTTAATTTTGTTTCGATTGGTTTAATACTTAAGTTGCCAATTGCTTTCCAAACGATGTTTATAAAAATTATTCCCTTAGGTAGATGGCTTTGCATTTATGCAGTAATATAAATTTATATACACCATGAACAAATTGCCTCAATTCTATATTTGCTGCTCTTTTCAAACCAAACTCAAATCAAGAGTATCGTACTTTTAAAATGGTCTTGATTTAAATATTTCAAGATAAGGACCAAGTAGCTAAAAATTGAAACTTGTATTTTATGTGAGTAAATCAATTTTTAAAAAAATTCTATTTAGCACTTTCAATTCCTTACATTGAAGATTGCTAGAAACTATAAAACTGTTTGATTTGCAAAACATATTATATGTACTTATTTCCAAATTATCCAAAAATTAAATTACATGAGGGTTGTATTAATTCTGTTTGGATTTGTTATAGTACTTTTTAAAAGAGTAATCAAATTATTATGTGATAACTACTGCCCAAAAATTACCGTCAGAAATATTTTTTAACATATTTTGTAATTTGTAATTAGCACTAATTAACGCATAAAATTACAAAAAGTTATTTGCCAATAAAAATTTATGAATTTTTTATAGCTTCGAAGCATCGAGGTCATAATATCAATATGCTGTGAAATCAATCTCTTATAAAAATCTAAAATTGTTCGACATAAAGTATTGAATGAGTAAATAATTTGCACAAAAACTCGATGACCTAAAAAAACTACATTCCTTGCAACCAAGTTGATACGTATTGTTCAAAATGGGGAAAAACCTTTTGCTACTTTAAAGTAACGCCAGTTAATATAGGACTAAGGACGAATTTAGAAAATTTCAAGGGCTTTTTTATATTACTACCTAGCAGTAATTTGAAAGCAAGGTTGAAATTGGTCTGATTTTTTTAGGCCAGTGCCTCGCCCAGCCCAATTACCATGGGTCCAATTCAAAATACCGAACACAGGGTAATAAAACTTTCAGTTTTTTGTGATTATCTTTATTTTTCAACGCTTCTAGTCTAAACCAATGTTAATTATTTAAACATTGTCTGAAGAAAAGTTGAGCGCTTCTTCAGGAAGCATCACTGGAAAAACACCATAATAAAACAACATACTATACCATCTTAGATTCTGCTTCAAGCAGCTTTTATAAATGTATTTCCTAATTTCCAATCTAATAAACGTAAACTCAAATTCATACAATAATATCAGTTTTCAATATTCAATTACTAAAATTCACTGTGAACTTTCATCAAATTACATCGCGCAAATTGAGAAAAACTTCTCAGAAAAGGTCTTTACCTTCAGCAAAAAAACAAGGCGTTAAAAGTATTGCATCAGCGAACAATGGAGAGATGATTGAATTTAAAATAAATGTGGTTTATAATTTGCAAAGTTTAAGTTTTCAAGTTAATTTTTCCTTTCCTCATTTATTTCAAATATCAATAGAATCATTAGGCCCAAATCCAACCCGGCCCAAATTGCGGTTTCAAAATTTCGGCCCAAGGCTGACACAATTCCAACTTTGTTTGAAAGTTCCATCAAAAGTCAGCTGCTCTTTCATTTGTATCTATTACCGCTAGCTTACTACAGCTACTCAATCGCCACTTCTGCACAAGTCCAGAAAAATTTAATTGCATTTTATCCTCGTATATTTTGCATTCTGCATTTTCTAGAAAGATTTGTTAAAATATTGAAAAACTTGTGAAAATCAAGTTTTGGACTTATTTTAATCAAATATTAAAGACGTAGATAACCAGCTGTTAATACTATGACTCTACCGTGAGCGGCCTGCGACGCAATAAATTAAGATAGGTATGCGGAATGAATCTATCAATTTGCAGATGACTATGTTGACTAGTATGATATCTGTAGCTGAATTAGTCTTATCTGTCAAATAAATTTGCCTTGAGTTTTTTCATTATGTATAATTACGATAACTCTGAATATTGTCTTGTTAAAAACTTGTTGCATTATTATGAAAAAAACGTTATAGAAAACAATATTGGTAATGTATAACCAGAGCGATCCAAGCAAATTTATCTAGGAGGGGCGCCACGTCCTAATTTTTTATATACCATTCACAAGCAAACATTTACGCATTACAAATGCGTTGTAATAAAAAACATACTAAATAACACAGGGCATGAACAAATTCATTTAATTTACTAAATGTACTCAATGAATTTTTGGAACTTGGAATTGCGAGGGAGCGTGCACCCGCTACGCCCCCTCTGAATCCACTATTGAAAAGACTATGAAAAGGACATCGTTTGTTTAATGAATGTGGTGTTCCTCTATATACGCTCCACACTACATCAGGCCTGCATTCAGTGTAATAATGCCTTGTATTCAAGTCACACAAACTCAGCTTGTAAAACGCGTTAAAGCTTTTTTTCTTTTATTACTATTGTATACTCCTGCTATGGCGAATACTGTCGGATAACGAAAAGCTTCTCTTTTTTGCTGCGGTTGATCTCTCTCATCTCAGGGTGAAAAGCAGGTCAACACGACCTGACCCACCGGTCGGGTTGTGGGTCACTCTTATACAGTTCAAGAAGCGTGTTATTTATAATCGTTAGGGTGGAACAACATAAGAAGCCAAGCATTTGAATCTTTGAAATTCTTAGAAACTATAAGATTCAAATTGTCGTGATATTTTTTATTGATTTTGTATTGATCTTATTAATACGTTTATACTAAACCATTTTTGTGTGTCAGAACTGGAAGTGATTCCGCTTTTTTACGGACCAAAAAATTAGGGCCTTACTAGACCAGACCGCTTACTATTTAACCTTTCACCATGAAAATTGTAGTTATATTTTAAAATGTTTCATATTTTCAGTATTCTGTTATACAAATATCTAGTTAAAATATAAAATATAGCAAAAAGTTTTACTTTATAAGTATCCGATTTGCTAAAACCCTTAAATATTAATTACATATAACTCTATTTAACTTAGTCAATTATTGCTACTTATCAATTTATGATTTTCATGAAAAAATCATAAATATGTTACTAATATGTTCACATCATCACCATTAAGTGAAACATACCAGTCCTTTGTCAACATTTCAAAAAATGACATACTATTACAGTGAATGCCATATATTTTAAAATCAATGTGTCAAAGAAAATATTTACACTTTAATGTTTTACATTAGCATCAATACTTTTCAAAGATTCAGGTTCTGTATTAAGTTTCAGAATGTGGATTTTATAATAGGTTCTAAGATACCCGAAATTTTTAATCATTAATATGTTTTTACTATAGATGCCAAAATATTACGCCACATCATGCAAATTGATTATTAGCCTACTTTAAATTTTAAGCACACTACAAATAGGCTATGTTTTTATACAAGAAAGAATGCCAGAATTTTGTGTGACTGTACACACTGGGTGTGTAAAATATGCATTCAGTGATGAAATATGACTTATTTCTGTAATATACCAAATTATGTTAATTAGGAAATGCTTAAGCTACCAATGATATAACCAAACTGTGAAATGAGAAATTTATATCTGAAAAATCAAATTGTTTTTGAGGAAGGTGTTAATTTATTAGATTAGGCAAACACCAATGAATGACTTGAATTTGATCACTAGTGACATCTCGAATGATTGGGGTGTATTTATATTATAAATAATATTTTGTACATATTTCGGAATAAATATGTGTACATGTATGGTGTTGTACATAATAATTTGGAAATATATTGTTTTGAAAAACAAACAAGATGTTAAATTACTAAACTTTGCATATAATGAAGCAATATCGACATCCTATTGAAAGAATGGATATCCACTTAAAATGTAGGAAATTGACAAAAAGTTTTGTAACACACCACACCCAAAAAAGATCAACTACCAGAGAGAATAACTTGAGGACTACCCTAAAATACATCAAATTCAGTAACCATCTTGAAAAAGAAGATCCAACAATGCAACCAAGAAATAAGTGTCAATGTTATAAAAATATTTCAACTCTGAAGATATTGCATTTTCTCAAAAACAAATCCTTAAATTTATTTTAATTATAAATTTGATGAATGTCAAAGTCCATACATTGGGGAAGCGAAAGGGCATTTGGAATACAAAATTTCAGAGCACTTGCGAGGACATCTTCAATCAGAAATATTTTGCCATGAATATGCAACAAGGAGGAAAAATCTTAATATTTTTATGAAAACCAAGCATACAAAAATTTGCAGAAGCTATAGTTATAAAAGAAACTAAAGAGAATCTATTAAATATACAACTAAGTCAAAGACTAAACATTGTATAACATCAACTAATTAAAATTGGAATAATAATAATAATAATAATAATACTAATAATAATAATAATAATAATAATAATAATAATAATAATAATAATAATAAGAGTCAAGCAAATTTATTGCTAAAATAAACAAAACAAACAAACAAATTCTACAAACTAATATACATGTATATTTACAAAATTAATAATATGCACACTTACTTAAAGGGCGTAAATTTCAAATGTTAAATGAAATCTGTCCATGCGCTTAATTTGTTTGATATTCCTAATAGTGATTGTTTGGATAACAAAATTTTTTTAATTTTTCTTCTAAAATGTTTATAATTTTGTTCCTTTTTTATTTCGAGATTTAAGTCATTCCATAATCTAGAAGCTTTAAATGAAAATGAATCTGGACGATTAATACTACTATGCAAATTGTGGTTTCTATCACTGGTTTTGATATAATTGCTTAAAAAGTGTTTAGATTTTGAATTATGTACATACTTGTGTATCATACAAAGAGTTTGATATTCGATAAAGTACAATGGTGAAAGAACATTGCCACCTTTTATAAAAGTGCTCACTGATTTATGCTTATCAATATAATTCAGAGTTCTTATTGCCCAATTGAATATTTTTGCTAGTGATGATCGATTATTTGATGTGATATTTTGGAATAAAAAACAACAATAGTTAAAGTTACTTAGCACAAAAGAGTTAAGCATTTGTGATTGAAAGGACTGCCCTACATTGCGCAAATGATATAAATATTTAATACCAGAGGCCATTTTCCTACATTTTGATGAAAAAAATTCAGTAAAACGTAAATCTCTATCAATTACTACACCAAGATAATTAATAGAATTGCTTTGCTTAATTTCATTATCTCCTACTTTAATTTTGATATTAGAATTTTTTTGGTATTGCTTTGGTGTGAAAATAATAAATTGTGTTTTATCAGGATTAACTTTTAACTTGTTTCTATTAAAATACCTAATAAGATTTTCAATATCTTTTGTTAAGAGTTTGGTTGCGTCATATGGATTTTTTGCTTCTCTTAATATACATGTATCATCCGCATATTGATAGATCGTTCCGTTTTTTAAAGTATTCGATATATCATTGACATACAATGCGAATAAAATGGGCCCTAATACTGTTCCTTGAGGAACACCTAGATTAGTAGTAATATAATCAGAATAAGTGTTGTTAATTTTTACCCGTTGTCTTCGGTTACTTAAGAAGTTCATAATGAGATTTTTGGCACTTTCACTGAAACCTTGATTTTCTAATTTGCTTTCTAAAATATTAAAATTCATTGAATTAAAAGCTTTACTAAGATCCAATAAGGCAATAGATGTCGACAAATTGTTATTCAGATTTGATTTAATTTTTTCTGTAATAGATAATATTGCGTCGGTTGTACTATACTTAGGCCTAAATCCAAATTGGTTATCTGATAGAATGCTATTGTCATTGAGAAAAGCGTAAATTTGCTTAGCTAAGAGCTTCTCAAAGATTTTAGCAAAGGGATGTGTAATACTGATGGGTCGATAATTGTTTGGGTTGGAAGGATCTCCTTTTTTATAAACAGGTGAGATATCAGAATTTTTTAAGATAACAGGAAAGTTATTCTCGATAATGCATTGATTAAATGCTACAAGAAGATATTGTCCAAAAATGCCAAAATAGTTTTTAATTACCCAGTATGGCAAATGGCTAGAGCCACACGATTTATTACTATCAAGATTTTTTACCGCTTGTTTCAAATCATAGTATGATATTAAACTAAAAGTAAATTCAGAATTTACCCTTTTCACAATTTTTATCGGTTGGCTATTGTTAGTTTCACTCTCAAAGTTAAATTTACCCATTTTTTCAAAAGTTTTGTTGAAAATAATTGCAATATCTTTCTTATTCTTATATATCTTATTATCGTACTTAATTTCTTCAACGTTTACAGATAAACCTTTAGTTTTTCCAATACTTTTATTCAAAAAATTCCATTTTTGGCTAGATTTATCCAGCTGTTTGAAGTATAGTCTAGTCTTAGACTCAAAAGCCGATTTGCGGTATTTTGTGATTAATTTCTTGGCGTTATCATAGTTTGTCCAATTAATCTTAATTGGGTCGGATTTTGCAATCTCAAACAGCCGATTCTTGATGGCGACATGCCGCCTAATTAAGTCGGAGTCACGCGGTTGATTAACCGCAGGGCCTGATTTGGTGTTAATTACCTGGATTTTTACCGGGGCTACGCGATTTAATGCATGAGTGATTTCAGAAATTATGAATTTAAGCATGGTTTCGCCGTTATTGAATGTATAGATGCGTTCGAACGGAATGTTCTTCAGCAAACTTATGAAAATATTTTCATTAAATTTACGAAAGTTCCTTGAATATATTACTTTTTTCTTATTCGAATTTAACTTGTAATTACTAATATAGACGCAAACATTATGATCACTGAATGATTCAAATATAAAACTTCGATATTTATTAGAACTATCAGTTATAAAATAGTCAAGTAGATTGGAATGCCTAGTCGAAATGGTATTATTAACTAGTTTTAAATCGAAAATATTGCAAATGCGATCAATCCTTGCGGATTCAGAATAATTGAAGTAATTAATATTGAAATCACCGAAGATGTTAATAAATTTATTCTCCAGAATAGCACTGTCTATTTCATCAATTTTGTGATTGCAAAATTCAGATGAAAAATTCTTGTTTGGATTATAGCAAACATTTAGTAATTCATTACTACATGAGTTCGATACTTGTTTAATTTCAATCCATAGTGTCTCAAAAAACTGATGATCCGATTCTAAGTCTTCTCTACGTTTTGCTTTTAGGAATTTTGGAATTAAGATAATCAAACCACCGCCTCTTTTTGATCTATTTTTGAAGAATAAGTTAAAGTAATTGCAATCTGGATTATATAGAGCTTCTATGTTATCAGAGTCATTTAACCAGGTTTCCGTAATTAGATATATTGCATTATTCCCTACTAAATTTACAAGATTTAGAAATTCTGTGCGGTGTGCACTTAAACTTCTAGCATTTAGGTACAAAAATTTTAGGTTTTGATTGTAGTTAGCTAAAGCATCGCTAATTTTATCTTGATTAAAAATAGGTCCAGGATTTGTTTCAATATCTCCTGATAAAATCAATTTGAGTGTAGCTAGAACTCGTAGATGACCCAATGTTAAATTGTAGATTTTGATTGCGTAATAATTAGAATAATAATAATAATAATAATAATAATAATTGATTTTAACTTTAAAGGGTATAACAATACAACAACAAAATCATGAAAATACTAAAGGAAGTAAGATTTTTTATGGCAATTGCAGAGTGGAATGAAATTATATTTAGATAAGATTCCACAAGAAAGCAAAGAGTCTAAAAGACAAGTTAGGATAGTATATTTAAATTGAGAAGGACGCCATTTATAATTTTATAGAGAGTCGAAGCGTGTCTACATAAAATATTTCTTGTTTTCTTACAATTAATAGTATGTAAGCTTTTTATATTATATATATATATATATATATATATATATATATGTTAGAAATATCTGACGTTTTCTTTGATTGCAAAATTGGTGTTAAATTAGTTAATTTTAATCGTGTATTAATTATCTTTATCCGTGCTTTTAAGAGATTTTGATTGTCCTCAATATATGGTAATTTCCAATATATTGGTATTTTATCTTAGTCATTTACTTGGTTACATTCAATAGACTTGGACGTAAGAGATTAATCAACAGTATTCCTTATAAATTTATGTGGATAGCCGTTTTTTTAAATATTTCATATAATTCAGTTATGATAATTTGCATATATTTTAATAATTTGATTTAACAAGCACTTAAAAGATTGATAAGGAATCTATATAGTGTATATATTTATATTAAACAAGAAACAAAATAATATGAACATATTAAATTTATTTTAATTGCATGAAAATTTAATCTTTTAGTGTTGCATATTGTAAATATTATTCCACAAATACCTTATTCTGATGATGATCCTCGAATCGAAGCCGGTTAACATTAAAATGAGGACAATAATTTACATATATATATATATATATATATATATATTCTTTCAAACTGACTTTCACTGCTAATAGATAGAGTATATAAACACTTACTAGTGCGCTGGAGCAAGGAAATGATTATCAAATTGTACCTTTCCCTTGAAAGATATCTCAGCAACAGAATAAGAGCTTGTCTCATTACATCAATTATTTTGTTCAATCAACATAGTATGGTCAAATAAAAAGAAGGTTAAAATGTTCAATAATACTATAGACAAATAAGTTTCTTTATGCAATTCAGTGTGGATAATTTTCTAGTGGAATTCAAGGAAGCTATTATTCTAAGAACCCAAGTTCCTACAACATTTGCAAATTGTATAATGAAAAATTTGTGTGCTCAATGATTATTGAATAATTGATTGATTATTTGATTGATTGATTGATTGAATGATTGATTGATTGACTGGCAAGATTCAGGCTATATTGGGAGCGAAGTGAAATCTTATCTCTCAAGTGTTTGTTTCCGTTACTCGATGAGGGGGCTTGAAGTCATCGTTACTAGTAAGATTAAATTTAGGTTGGCAAGATCTTTCAATTTTTATTTTTTGACTGAATATTTAATGATAAACGTCTCAAGTAGCATTACACTCCAAATAAGCGTGTATTGACAAAGTTCTGATCATTGGATAGTTATGTCTAGATTTAATGTCCCTTCATTATTTATTAATTGTGACGTTGTCATTGTAAAAGAGAATTAGATTTTTTAAATTAGAAAGCTTTAGTCATTAAAATTTCTTAAAATTTTAAATATTGTCTACATAAAGCAATTTCAGATAATTCGGCTATGTCCCCATTAAGCGTGACAATATCACTTATGTTTTAAAAAATGTACCTTGGTGTTCGGTGGGTCAAAGATTTATCGAGAAATTTCTTGACTGTACCTTTCCGAACCCGTAAGAGTTCTTAGCTGTATCTAGTAATTTACATATGAGAAAGCATAAAGATGTGATTACAATCAAATAAAATGAAACATCTTTACAAAAGAATTACAAAATTTCAACGCATGTTTTTTTTTATTACTAGGCTAGGAGCTCATTCTCATGTGCAGGTAATAAAATTGCGCGTCAACAAGACTGTAGTATTTTTGCATCACCGAATAGTAGGATGGCAAAATGCTCATGTGCAAGAATGTCAGACTCAAAAATATATATTTTGATTCTAGTCCTAAAACTTAATAAACTGGTTGATTTCACTGCAACGAGAATAATAATTTATGAAGGAGCTTTATCATTAAAAACGGTCATTGATGTTTTGATTTCATATCCAGAAAGTAACAGACTACTTGTTTTATGAGAAAAGAATCTCTATGGTGTGCTTCGTGACATACCAACACCATTATAAATTTTAAAAATGACAACGCATCATCATTTTCATCATTGCAAAGGAATTTAATGATGATAAATGTTGATTAACATGTTCCGAGCACTCTTAGTATTGTGTTTTTCTTCATGGGACCTAATTTCAAATATTACTTAGGCTTCGAAATAATTTGCAATTAAATTTAATTTACTTTTTGGTCTGCTTCCAGTAAGCCTCTATGTTGCACATAGTATGATGCTTATGCAGAAAGATATTTTAACAAAGAAATTTTAGAAAATAATTTTAATATCAACTCCCACTCCCAAGCATTTAGGTTACAATTATAAGATATTTTAGCTAAAAGATTAATTGTTTTGATTTTATTAGAATATATGAACGCATTAATGAATAATCTAAATTGATAAATATTTAATTGTAATTATGACTAAAATTTCAAGTGTATGTGAAAGGAATATAAGTTCACAGATATTCCACAAAGCAATTCCACAAACATTGTTGCTAGAAATATGAGATATCCCGTTACCTTTCTTCTGTTAGATACATTTTGATTTAAGCGGTTGTGGCCTAAATGGAGGCGGGTACTTAGTTATTGCATAATGCAAGTTGAAATATTGTAAAAATTGTAAGATGCTGAGATTCTAATTCATATCCGCTTTCTAAAGTCAATCCCACTTCATATCTTTGCTTAGTACCTTGGATATTACTCAGGAAGTAACAAATAATAAATTATATTAATAATAGTAGCAATTTATTAATAGTCAAAACACTTAAATATATTATCCTAATAGCAACAATGAATAACTTTAATAATAAATATAATAACAGCATTATTTGTTATTATTACTATTATTATAGTTTATGCGAAGCTGTTGCAAGAGTTTCTGTTATAAATAACTAAAGCATTAGCAAAAAATGTTGATGGAGCCTTTGATGAATGATTATTGCTATTGAATTTTTTGCAAAGTTCAAAAACGAAACTTACTTCTAGTGATACGTCTCTGTCTGCCAAAAGTGTTGGGATTGATTTATTACTATTTCTTCCAAGAAAAAATTCATTAGCATGTAAAAGTTTTGATTTACAGGAAATATCGCTTTTGACAATTCATACGACAATGGGTTTCCTTTAATTAGCTAGCGGATGGCACTGCTATATGTTTCTTCAAATTAGCAAGATTTTTAGGAAATTTGCTGCTATTATCCTTTGGCTTTGGAACCCATACGTCTGTCAATTTCTAAATATTTGTTGCTCATTAGAAGTGCTTGACAACCAGAAATAAAATGGATATAGCTTTATAATAAGTCCTGTAGTGACAGGAATGTAGCATTAAATATAACATCGATGTTCATTATCTTAGATTAAAACGTTTCACTGTAATTAACAATAAATGCGCTAGCTACTTTGAAAAACATAATGTATACATGAATAATTTGTAAAATGTGTTTTAATATATTAATGTCCATTGTATTTTTTATAGATTTGCATTACAATAATTGGATAAAATTAATTCCCTTTTGCATAAATGTAAATATAATTATTTTTTGAGAGCAATAAAGTTATAATTTTCAAGATAATTTTTAGCAAACTCTTCTTACTTTTTTACTTTAGGTGATAATGAAATAGTAATTAGTTTTATAAAATAATCAGCAGACATAGCTACCAATGCCTATAAAACACATTCCTTTTGAAATGAAATAAACATAGAAATTTCAAGAGACTTTCGCTCACAACACTTTCGTTTTATTGCCGAGAGCAGTAGCTAAAGTTTCTTCAATTTAGAATGCTCAATAATTTCCAACGATGAGCACCTGTCTAAATGAATTACGTATATATTAATTTGTACTGACTAACGATTTTACTATCAATAAAAATATATAAACATCAATAAAGCTGCTACAACTGTTCTTCGCGTAATACTAAATTACTCAATTTGTGAATTTTCTTTAAAAATGGATGTTTTATGCAATATATATATATATATATATATATATATATATATATATATATATATATATAATAAATAATTTCGTAATGTTCATTTCGGACGCTAAACAAACAGTGTATACTTAGTGTCAAATTTAGACAAAAATTTTTACTCAAACACCCAGGAATTTCTGACCGCATGAAAAGCAGTTCTACACTTGCAAGCCAAAACGAAATATTCTGTCACCTACATTAAAAGAACCAATATCACTTTCAGCATTCTAGTGAAAACTACATTTCGAGAACAAGAAGAATAAATGAAATTTAATCATCACCCTAAAATCTTATGTAGATGTAATTTAAAATTTATATTTACCAAAATTGAGTTTTGATTAACAATATTGGTTAGAATGATTTACTGTCAACGTGAGTGTACATTGATATTTGCCTATTGCTGTTTACATACCTTTTCCTGAATCTATAGTTGTGGAGAAAAGTCTTTGCATTGACGATTAAATCAAATACATAAAAGAAGTATTTAATAAATTTTTGAAGCAATGTACCGCTAAAACCCTTAATGCAAGTGTTTCAAATTTTATCCAGCTAATAATAGTTTAGATACCTGTCTTTTGTTGTAATTAGAGAATGGCAGTTTTTATCAGAAATAAAACAATTGCACTTGCAGCTCAGAAAACTTCATGGTGTAATATATACGATATTCTCAATATATAATGCGATCATTGTCATAATTTTTTCAGCAAAACAAAGAAGTCCATGCTTCACGAGATAAGAAGCTCTGACAAACCGGGAAGAAAGGTATTTAGTTGTAGCATCTTCATCCTTCATTTCATTTATTACCACAGAGAGCTAATAATAGTTTAGATACCTGTCTTTTGTTGTAATTAGAGAATGGCAGTTTTTATCAGAAATAAAACAATTGCACTTGCAGCTCAGAAAACTTCATGGTGTAATATATACGATATTCTCAATATATAATGCGATCATTGTCATAATTTTTTCAGCAAAACAAAGAAGTCCATGCTTCACGAGATAAGAAGCTCTGACAAACCGGGAAGAAAGGTATTTAGTTGTAGCATCTTCATCCTTCATTTCATTTATTACCACAGAGAGCTAATAATAGTTTAGATACCTGTCTTTTGTTGTAATTAGAGAATGGCAGTTTTTATCAGAAATAAAACAATTGCACTTGCAGCTCAGAAAACTTCATGGTGTAATATATACGATATTCTCAATATATAATGCGATCATTGTCATAATTTTTTCAGCAAAACAAAGAAGTCCATGCTTCACGAGATAAGAAGCTCTGACAAACCGGGAAGAAAGGTATTTAGTTGTAGCATCTTCATCCTTCATTTCATTTATTACCACAGAGAGCTAATAATAGTTTAGATACCTGTCTTTTGTTGTAATTAGAGAATGGCAGTTTTTATCAGAAATAAAACAATTGCACTTGCAGCTCAGAAAACTTCATGGTGTAATATATACGATATTCTCAATATATAATGCGATCATTGTCATAATTTTTTCAGCAAAACAAAGAAGTCCATGCTTCACGAGATAAGAAGCTCTGACAAACCGGGAAGAAAGGTATTTAGTTGTAGCATCTTCATCCTTCATTTCATTTATTACCACAGAGAGCTAATAATAGTTTAGATACCTGTCTTTTGTTGTAATTAGAGAATGGCAGTTTTTATCAGAAATAAAACAATTGCACTTGCAGCTCAGAAAACTTCATGGTGTAATATATACGATATTCTCAATATATAATGCGATCATTGTCATAATTTTTTCAGCAAAACAAAGAAGTCCATGCTTCACGAGATAAGAAGCTCTGACAAACCGGGAAGAAAGGTATTTAGTTGTAGCATCTTCATCCTTCATTTCATTTATTACCACAGAGAGCTAATAATAGTTTAGATACCTGTCTTTTGTTGTAATTAGAGAATGGCAGTTTTTATCAGAAATAAAACAATTGCACTTGCAGCTCAGAAAACTTCATGGTGTAATATATACGATATTCTCAATATATAATGCGATCATTGTCATAATTTTTTCAGCAAAACAAAGAAGTCCATGCTTCACGAGATAAGAAGCTCTGACAAACCGGGAAGAAAGGTATTTAGTTGTAGCATCTTCATCCTTCATTTCATTTATTACCACAGAGAGCTAATAATAGAAGTTCCAATGGTCGCAAATTTATCAAATAGGCATTACTTAACTCGCAGTAAATTATATAGAAGAATTTATATCCCGAAACCGAAATTAATGTCAATTCATATACAAAGAGGACTTTCATTCCTTCGTACTAAATTGGAAGTGTCCGTTTCGAATTGGAAAAGGTGATGAATCAAAGATTGAACTTCATCCACGAAGGGGACGGTATGTTTGTTGACCTGCAAAAATGAGTCATAAAGCTCGATATTGTACAAAAACAACTAAATATATATATAATGGTGTGGGGAGCAATCTGGTGTGATGGATACAAAACTATAGTTAGAGGTCCTGGTTTCAGGAACTCCCTCTATTCTTTTCAAGCCGTAATTGATTTTCAACAAAATGGGTCAACGTGTCTTGCAGTCCGATAGACATCTACAGTTTTGGATAATATTAATGTAACCCTCAAAGTCCTGATTTATCGATAATTTAGAATCTATAGAAGACGCTAAAATACCATGTAAGCCTCAGAAACCCAACTTAGATTAGCTCTGGAGAGAGTAAGAATAATACAAAAAAGACAATAAACAAACTTTATAAATCTTTGCCATTACAAATAACAAATATTATTAGTGGGAAGGTTCACAGCATTGAAAAGTTTCATCCAAAAACTACATGTCCAAGCAAAAGCAATAAACATTTGTTTTATATTATTATAAATAGATATTTCTAAGGCAAGTTGCTGTGCAAGTATATATTCCATTAGCGAAAAATAATCAAATATTTTTAAAAACTTCACTAAAACAAAAATATGTAATTAACCTAAAGCCATAAGAAATGTATAACAAAATACTCCCTGTCATCATATTTGAGGTAACAGTCGCTACCGAAATTTGTACAATTTTTAAAATGTTTTTGTTGTATTTCTGGTAAATAAGAAAAAGTTGAAGTCTATATATATATATATATATATATATATATATATGAACAGTAAGTGACAGCTAAAGGTTAATATTTCGTTGAGCTATAAATTTTTTAATTGAAAATAACTGTTAAAATGTATATTTCAAACAAAATAGTGTTTTTGTTTATCATATATTCATATCTTTGTAATTTCAAAATGATCTCCGTTGACATCAATAAGTGGTTGCAGACGTTTTACGTCATTTTCCATCACACGGACCAACATTTCTTTTGGAATGTTCGTTATTGTTTGATGAATCTTTTCTTCTAAATGGTCGATAGATGCTGGACGAATCTTGTACACTTAGGCCTTAACATATCCCCATAGGATCCACTTGCCTTGAAAATTTGAATCCAGACACTGCCCAACATAACGTCTTTAGTGAGGAGAGCTCCATCCTGCATAAAAATTACTTTAGGTTACAGATTTTGAGCAATAAGGTAGAATTGGTGTTGCAGCATATGCAAATATCCACTTTTATTGATGTTTTCTCGAATGAAAAAAGGACCAATTATTCCTTTGCTACCAATTGCTGCCCATCAGTTGTTCTTCTAGAATGCACTACTCCAGTAACGCACATTATGTTTGTGGACATTACCATATAACGAAAAATGAAACACTTCCAAAAAACTAGCTGATCCATATATGCTGGATATTCACGAATGATGCGCAACTGATTTTCGGCATATTCTAGGCAACGTAATTTGTCATCATCGAAACAGCAATTGATTTGTTTGAGTCTTGTACAGATGCCATTTCTCTTCTTCTTAGATCTGTTGTACCGACATGTGGCTAATCCTTAACGGTGTTGCAGTTGCTTGTAAAGACGATATTGGATTTGCTGAATATTGTCTCAGAACAGTATCAACATGGCTGAATTAGTAGCGGATTTCGAACGATTGCGCTTGACATCTAGCACACTACCGCTAGCCATGACCAGCAGTACCAAGCTTTGAGTGACACTGATGATGGCGGCTTAGCGTTCTTTCCATTTTCTGCACGAAATCTTCGTTGTGCTGTCATACCAGCATGTACATTTTGCTCTGCTGATTTGAGAAGTTATTCTAAAATAATGAGAAGAATGAACATTGTTTATAATATTTATGCAATGCTAATAAGTTATGGTAACAACTCATCCATTGCAATGACAAAATAACTAACCAATCATTCGTAACAGTTATTTTAAATATGAACGTCTAGCTCTTACATGCTGAATGGATAATTGTAAATTTAAATATATATATATATATATATATATATATATATATATATATATACGCATGTAAAGGATACTATATATAAGTAAAAATATACCATTACTGTTGTACTTAACTTTGCATTTTGCATATAGTTTTGGTAAGGAATTGCCTTTTTTAGCAAATTACCAATTTCGCATAAATGTAAACTTGGATTGTTATCATTCCTAACGCCCTCGAGTAAAACATGCATAAACTTATGCTATCAAAAATTAAAAAATGGCTCAATAGGTTGGGAGTGGAGTTCATGACTTATTGCATTTTTACTTAGTCAGGGAAACCTAAGATTGTAATTTGCGTACTGTCCTAATACAAATTGAATAAATTTGTAAAGAATTGAGTTTTGTCAACCATACAATGGGGAAGTAAATAGATTTGGTAATTTGATTTTGCACTGCACACCCATGCTTGCTAACTAACCTGTTTCCTTTTATTACACCATTGATGCTCTAATCAATTTTATTGCTAAATGCGATTATAGAATTTTCGAATTTATTCATATTTAGTTCTATTGTTCTATTGCTTGTTTGTAGGCAGTTTTCATGTTTCATCATTTCCAAGATATCAGAAATTGGTAGTAATTAATGTAACAATGATTGACTAGAACTTTTTTTAAACAAATATTTCTACAATATAGTAGTGAAGTCAACATTGTAAATCCTATCTTAAGCTTACTTTACTAGCTCCAAGAACTAACATTATTAATTACATATATATCCATTGCATGAATTGCTTCACACCAAAGTCTTACCTAATGTATGCAAAGTCAGGATAAAATCCATCTGCTCAAAAGCTACATAAAATCAAGTATGATGCATATTATTTTGTTAAGATTTTCAGCACATTATGCTGATATTGTATACATGTGTGTAGCTTGACGATATACGTAATGATTCAAGTACAATCCTAAAATTTTTTCCACGGATGACTATGTTAACACTAGAAGTAGCAAATGTGTCAAAATTGACTCAAATTAAAATTTTGTTTACTTGCGTATGCATTCATTAAAAACAACAGCAGGTATATACACCTCCAAAAATATCGATTATCTATTTGAATTTCCATAAGTAAAATTTTTTTTACATAAATTTTAATTGAAATGCTACATGTAAAAGGAATCTCAAGGAGTAATGGTACTTCTAGTGTTAAGCATGACTTAACATATATAGATCCAGGTAAATAAGTATTGAAAAAAATATTTCTGTAATAATTTAGATTGTACCATTAGAACCCGGAAATAAGGGGCGCTACCACTCTAAAATAATCATTTCCTCCCGAAATTTTGTGTTTTAGTTTTTATCGTATGCCTTGTGAAGGGGTTCCCTAAACATATCTTCGTAACTACACGTGATATGAAAAGTTTAGCATTTCATTAGCTTTTGCATGAAGGTCACAAAACTTTCAAATCTATGTCAATAAAAATTTGTAAAAACCACCATGACATTGAAAAATTTACCCTGTTAATTGATGAAAGTGAAATTCTACAAACATTTAATGTCATTCTTTCGAAGGTTCAGAGTGCATTCACACAAAATTTGTGAATATCCTAAACATTTTATAAAGAATGTGGTTTTGTTTGCTATATATGATATATCATATGCATTTATATTGATGAAGGTACTTTAAGGGATCCACTTATCAGGAACATCAGATTGAATCTAAGTTTTTTATAAAATAAACAAAATGTTTTTCTAGTCGTTTACAAATTGTTTGTATTCAGTTGTGCTGCTTTAAAAACCGAATTACATTTAATAGCTTTCATTCCATTCCATATAATTGCAAGCGCATATGTAGCTGTTTTAATTAAGTTTCTACGTCTCTTCCTGCAAAATTAAGAGTTCTTTAAGCACCTGAATGTGACGTCATTAATACAAATATTCAAACTTCAAACTCAATTGATAATGTCTTCAGCAGTTTTGGAAAAGGCGTGAATAACAGGTCGTTCATGAGGAGAATAATAGCTAAAATCTTCTGATTAAATTGACGAATAAAAAATGTTCTTAGTTACTTCAAAAACAATGATAATTTTCCCATCCTGCAAAAATTTGCAAAAATTGTGCTTTATACTCTGCTATTGCCAGCTTGTGCTGAAAGTGCTTCTCAAAAACTGTTTTAGGCAATTCAATCCTTGACAATTTCACCCATATAAACTCGCTTAATTATTTTCCTAAAATTGGTTTTCAATAAAGTTTTACCCTGCCAACTATTTATTTTGATGATTTTAGTGATATATAGCATTTATATGACAATTTGCGCACGTTGGATTGCGCAACAATTAAGATCGAAGCCAAAAGTTTTTTTAAGGAAAAGATATCGTTTTTAGAAAAAATACAAGATTATGTGGACATGCCGCTAGTTAGTCTAATCTGTCATTGTAGTATTTAATATATTTTCCAAATGATAGCTAGTGGCTTGTTCCCGCCATGTCTATTCTTCAGAGAAGACCCCGCCATACGGGCGGACTTAGGCTACGTTCAACCTGCAATTTCACAACCACTGTAATTTTATTTTTTCTATGTATTATATCTTTGCTTTAATTCTAAAGTTGCCTAACTCATTGTTTCTTGTTTTAAGAAATGCAAAAAAATTTAAATATTTATTTGCAATCGTGACTCACCTATATAAACTTGTAAATTTTAGGTATATATGCAACAGTCTCACTTTTCCTATGACAGTTGATGTGACTTTTCTGCTTAAATTTCAAATAAGCAAAATTCGAATTATGCCGTTTTAAAATTAAGAAACGATGTTTGTCTCATATTTCAAATGCTATATTTTAGATTGCAAATTTTTGGATACTTTATACCAACCCAACGAGATATGAACTCGAAATTCTATACGTGAAACTGACCTCACCTGACCCTCATTCTACAGAAATATTACGTTTGACCCGAAAGAAGCGCGACTTTGAAAAAATTGAGGACACGAGAATATATTTTGGAAGATATCATCTTTACATCAAAACAGGAGAACTTTTTTAAACGCCTTTGATTCATTGTCAATAATTATAGTAAAGATATTGTAGTTTTATTGACAACTCATATGTACGCTAGACTGGAGGGAATCTATACACGTTTCTGTGCAGGTTGTGATGATTCACAGTTGATTGATATGCAGACTGTACTGACTGGAGTTTATAGTTTCATAATTTTTCTGTCAAGAATACCGTTTTGCTTCCGATTTTTGTATGCTTTATATTTTTTAATAAGTCTCGTGTATTTTGCTGATTCACCCTAACTTGCACCGAATCACCACAACCAAATATTGAAAAACAACATATAATTGCGTCATTTCATTGCATAAAAAATATATTGCCTTTTGTGATGTTATGGATCTAATCTATGTCAATGATTTATAGAAGAATTGATCACTTCCTTCTATTCTCTAGCAACAATGACTACAACTTTGCATGCACACCAACCGATTCGCTCCAATTTACTATAAAACATCATGTAACAAATGTAATAAAATAAAATATTAATCCCATTTCTACCCAAATGAACCGATTTCATCTCTGTAATATAGAGGATTAGCCTACTTGTGAGGTATTCGCAATTCGTTAACTCGATTGACGTAGTTCTCATAATGAATTGTATTTAGGAAAGCTTTCAATACAATTCCTGAGAGGACTGTAGCACAATGACTATGCAAATTTTAAATCCAAGAATTTGAAATTTCTAAAGAATACTAAACTTATTGTTTTTATTTAGTTCGGAATTTACATTTCCTTTGTATGCATCAGCTAATGAATGAATAATTGTGTCATCGTTGATAAAAATAGCATGGGTTCACAATAAACGTTTGCTCATTGAATCTATGTCAGCAAAATTTATAATAGCAAGGCTCTAGAAACTTTACAATAGCAAGTCATTCATCTGTCAGCCCCTAGACGTAAATTTACGTTCAATAATTTTAATAGGTATTTTAACTCAATGTTGAGTAATGGCAATTCCTCATTTGTACAAAACTCTTCATATAATATCGTGCAAAAACATCAAATTCAAAATATATCAGAGATGGAACCGGCTACTGGCTTGCAGTTGCTTGGAAATTTCAGGAAATCCGAAAAATTTACCGGCCAAAATTAATTATATATTTCTCTTTTTATCTAATAACTAGGGAGAAAATCGTAAGAAAATGTTCAGAAGTTTTGTTTCAGCAGTTTAGAACATTGCAATTAGAACAATACTTAAATTTATTTTTTAACTTCTCATTAACTTTGACCCTAAATTGAGTTATTCTGTTAGTATAGTTTTGTTTCAGTTGGAACTAACTAGTAATAATTTAAACAATATTTGTTGATTAATAAAGAAAATGGAATCCGTTAGATTTACATTTGAAAATTTAAGAAACATCACACCAAATAAAAAGTTCTGAACAATTGTATTTTTCTAATATTGGAAGAGACATTTAAAAAAAATGTGAAAGATTTTCCGTTGCAAACATCTTCAAACGCAAATGTAAGTTGAGAAGTTGGCAAATTATACTAGAAGAGAAATTTTGTTTGGCTTTAGCGGAAAGATTTTAAATATTTTTATTTGTTTATTATTTGTCATTTTATTATCAATTATTATATGTTAGGTAAGGTTAAATGTAAACCATAATGGTTGATATATATTGACTACCATAAAAATCAACTAACTAAGTAAACCAATTTTCTCCATACCACGGAAGCCCACTTATCGATAGATGTATAATTATCCGGATATTTCAAAATTTCTTAATAGGAAAAATTCTTCGAAAATGTGGAAAAACCGAGTGTACCTTTATGGATGCAAAGGGCAGTTTAGGCCTAAAGAAGATTTTTTTTCAAAAACATAAAAAAAAAATTAGCATATATAAGTGTGAATTGTGTTCGAAATGTTGAAAAATTTTAATGGTTCAATAGCAGCAAAGAAAATTATGTTTTCGGGTACAGACAGTCACGGGTAAAAAGTTTAAGGTACGTGTAATAAATTATTTTTTTTATGGTTGGTGTATCATTAAAAAGCTCTACCCGCATATCACTAATATTTATCTGTCTATTTATCTATCTATCTATATANTGGTGAGCAATACATTTAAGTATTTTGGGGCTCTATTAGGTTGAATTCGTCACTTGATTTGATATTAATTGAATTTCAATGCTAACCAATCCAATACTATTAACTATAAATTCGCAAAAGATTATAATAATAAATTTTCCTGAAACGTTAGCAAAATCTCCATTTAAAATGATTGGTAACATGTTTTTCTTGTTGCCCAGCTGAAAATAAATTTCTATTGAACAATATCTGATTTTAAAAAATTGTGAGTCGTACTAGCCAATGGATGTTAGTAACATAATTCGTCTATTATTATTTAATTTATTTGAAAATGAGCTTACCATTCTAAAAAATAATTAAGAACACGGATTGATTGAGTCGCCTTTTCTCCTATTACGGTTTGATTGAACTCGCAGGTAGATAATTTTGCAAAGATAATTGCAGAAGTAATCTTGTGGAAGTAATGTCTATTAAACAACTAACTTTGTTTTGAGTTAAAGTAAAGAACTCTCCGAACTCGTTGGCGAAAATCGATAATAAATCAATGGAGTTTTGTTTCCGTTTAGATTGATGCCGTTTTCTTTATTTAATATTTTCCCTCTTATTTTTGCCATTGTTAAAAATTTCACATTACTCTGCGTAATTTTGTGAGGCTTTCAGTAGAAGCAGACAACGAATCAGTTGTAATATTTTTACATTGAGGAATAGCTTTTACATTGTATATTAATGAAAAACCATTTTTAGTGCTTGATATATTGAAAATATTTAAATGAAATGCATTATATTAAGGTGATATTTTTTAAATTTAAACATTAGTTAAAACAACCTTATTACAAATCAAACTATTATTATACATTTGATTCGTAGTTGCAATTTCAATTCAGTACTTCATGATTATTATGATAGATATCTATGAAGCTTCAATAGAGATTCACCCCTAAATTGAGGAAGCCATTCTATAAAGCAAATATAGATTCCTTATTGTATCAAAGGCCAATTCTTTCAGCACAAGAAACAAAACCACAGTCAAAACGTGATGTTTTCATGTGGATTAACGATCAGCTACATATGATCACGTCTTTTTTGCAAATAATAATATAATTATTCCTTAAATTTGTTATTTTTTGAGAAATCTTTCTAATTGTTTTTAAAAACAATTTCGTAACCATATTCCAAACTTCGGTATCGGTTCAGGAGGGATTGAAATATCTCCATCCAATTACAATTACGAAGTACAATGCAACCGGTCCAATTCAAGGGTCTACATTATCAAATGATTTACATTCGATAATCCCTAAAAAATTAGTTTAGCTAAATTGTTGTAAGAGATCAAATTATTTGCCAGCGGGTTATCAATCGGCGGAACAGGTTCATCACTTAAAAAAGTAGACTAACGAATGAAAATATACTAAATGCCATCTTTTCACTGATTAACCATATCAATTTGAAATAGCAAAAGGCGCCTATGCCACGGCACACCAGTGCTGGGAGCAGGTTGGTTGAGTGAGAAATCCCAACCTGGATCTTAGCTATTTGAAAAACTTTTATCCTCGCCATTGAGAATCTTTCACCCTTTTTCTTAACCTAAAATGTTGAATGTTTGAAAAATTTGATGGGGTTTACGTTTCATTGTTTAATAACATTGTTTTAACATCAGTAAATTCCCATTTTTTTATCCGGTGACTCAACACCATATTTGTTATGTGCAGGCTCTTTGTAATGTATTCAGAATTTCCGGAAAAACTGTAGTGAGCGAAATTCTCTTGCCTGCTTTTTGTACTCCAAGACGAAACCTGTGGTAACTTTCTGATATTTACAACAAAAATTGAATATATTAATATTTTCCTGCTTATTGATGCGATGATAAAGCAGAGGTATTAGTGGGGCAGACATTTAAGCCAAATTCAGCACAGGCCCACAGCATTGGCAAAAAGTGAGATTGACACCGACAGGTTCACTAAATGTTATATATAAAAAATTTCTGTTTGAACATTTCCTCACAAATTACACCTATATTTAATATATCGAAGCCCAGTCAAGCTCAAGCCCACCATTTTTGTAAAAATTTATGCCCAGTTCAGCACTAACTTCTTTGAGATAGAATAAATAAAATACAAGCTGCATAAGGAGGCATGCATACTTTCCCACACACTATTATACAAATGCAAACGAATTTATTATACAAACACTGAATATGTAGTATACCATGACATAGGCATTTAACATTGAAAAATAGTCGATGAAACTCATACTGAATATGATAGCAATCATTGATACTGATTTAATATAATGCAAATGGCAAGCAAAATACCAAAGACCAATTTTTATCAACATTTAAATTTATAGATTCTGGCTTTCATAAATTTTCTAAGATGCATCTATTCGTAATAATATATATATTTAATATTTTAATGAATTTCAACAAATAATTTCGCCATCAAATGATCTTTATATTGGGCCCATTTTTTAATGCATTCTGCAAAATATTACTGTACGTTTTCAGGCGAAGCTGATTTATAACAAATATTGTATAAAGCTCGAAAATCTCTGAAGAATTGACTGGAAACCATAATTACACAACTGTCATTGGGTCAAAATTTGAAGGAAAAAATTTTATGCATTAATGTAAATAATCAGAAATGGATTTTATGTCTTTTATATTTTGCATGCATAAATCCAAGACAAAATGCGAATCGTGTTCATTGATTTATATATTTTGATCTTCTATACAGCGTTTATTATTGAAGAAAATATTAAAAAAGTATTTATTCAATGTAGAAGCACATCGAAACTCAAAACATTCAACTTACCGCAATCTTTTGAACTTTCAAACCATGAGCATTTAATTATAAACTCAAAATAATTAAACTGAATTCTGTTATCGTATTTCCGTAAAAATCTGAGAAGTAAGATTGTGCAGCAATTATGGAAATCCCTCCCGGATTCTGCTATTTGTTCAGCATATCCAAAGTTATCATCACTCATGATATGCATGGAATTTTACAAGTAAAAAATAATCGTGTTTTACAATCACTTTAGCTCATATTTTTACATGTGTAATCAAATATGATTCTTAAAATTTTTTACGCATTTTGTAAAATGTCACCATTAATCAGTATGCTGAAAATTTCACACAAAGTATTGTTAAGTGTTACATTTGGGCGAAAGTTCATATTCAATTGCGAATAAAATTGAGTTTCCTTAATTTGAAATTTTTTTAATAAAAATTTGGCGCATTCGTTTTTTGAGTGACCTGCTGCAAATGAAATATATAGACCCATCTCAGGTGAACTTGAATAATTTAAGTTTAATATGTTTTTACACCGAACTAGATTTTTATTAATTGATAAATTTAATTAGACAACTATAATGACTAGCCACAATTAAGTTTGTTATTTAACACTAGATTTACTTAATCTTTGAGATCCATTCGAAAAAAACACATTTCATTTGAAAGTTTTTATGAAAGTTTCAAATATGGAATTCAAAAACATTGTTAACATCAAGGTGGGGAACAGGTCCATTTTTTAACCCATCAGCCGACCAACCCACTGATTCGTAACCCGACCCACTCAAAAAATATTCATAGCATAATACACCGAAAATGTTTTAATGTAAAATTAAAAACAATAACAATATAGAATCAATAAAAAAATACGAAAATATTTATAAGTCTCAAGGAATTTCAAAAATTGAAAATGTTTGATATCTTAAGCTGTTCCTTAAATCTGCTAGCGTTCTTCTACAATAACTATTATAAATGACCTGCGACCCGACCTGAACATTCTGAGAGTGACAGGTGACCCGTTTCTCACCCTGATCATTATGTATAAAGCTAAAACATGTAATTATAATTATCACAAAAGATTTGCGCTTTGATTTAAAATGATCGATTACTTGAATTCTAGTGATCAAGTTGTCAGTGAAATTTACGTTTTTGGGTTTTGAGCAATTGTTTTGTGTTGGTGATAGATTTACATTTAGATGGAAGGTACATAGAATAAGATGTATGCATCAGAGCATCATGAAAATGAACAAAGAAAAACGGAAACTGTAGCAGACAACAATCGTGTACTCCTCAACGTCGGTGGAGTCCGCCATGAAACGCATCGAGCAACCTTGAAGAAGATTCCTGCGACGAGGTTGTCTAAGCTCACAGAAGCTCTTGCGAACTATGACCCAATGTCCGGTGAGTATTTCTTCGATAGACATCCAGGAGTTTTCGCTCAAATTTTGAATTACTACCGCACCGGAAAGTTGCATTACCCAACAGATGTATGTGGCCCCTTGTTTGAAGAAGAGTTAGAATTTTGGGGATTGGACTCCAATCAGGTATGAAAACATATTTTCTACGTGTTGCACAGGAACGCATTCCATTTTGTATGTATTAATTCTAACAAATTCTAAGACGATACTAAACAAATGGCTTTGGCATACATTTTCATTTATTTGATTGCCACATCAGTTTGCCCATTAGTCCAAGTATTAATTGATAAAATCAGATGCGAAACATTTTGGTGTAATATAAACTTAGGTTAGTTATGACTAAACACCACTTGTATTAAAACTATGACAATAATATTTATTCAAATAATTTGTAAATTTATTTTTTATGAACGCTTAATGAAAACCACCTTATGATTTAAAAATTAATTTTATTCGTATTTTTACATTTGAGAAGTTTTCCATTGTAGTTGTTGACAGATCGTAGAGAAAGTTGAAGCTAAAACTTGAATGGCATCTTGCAGGAGTCGGATTGTAATAGTAACACAAGTATAAAAAATTTATTTACAAGTCAATACAAAACAGATTGCAGAATTAAGGGCCAAAAATCTAGATAAATTATAATATCACAGCACCAAGGAGTGCTAAATATATTATAAGTAATACCATAGACTTCTCCTATTTAGAAGTCTATGGTAATACTTGATATCAATTAGAAAAAAACAGTTTTCCATCGTTTACACTGTACACTGTGCACAATTTGTGAAGGTAATCTATAATAATATCAGTCAACATTGACATTTATTACGTCAGTCAAATATATTATCTCACAATTGTTAAATATGTTACATTTATACAAAATGTCCTTGTATATATTCATTAACAATGTGCTAACAATATCCGCTCTATGTTGAAATTAAATAGTAATAATTCGATTTGACAAGTGATAGTCGGAATGTGAGCTTGAAGCTCCCATTCGAAGTAAATGACTAAAAAATTGCTGCTTGCATTTGTGTAAAGTTGGTCTTGTATAATTCTCATTAATTGAATTTATGATTTGTGTAAAGTTGTTCTTTTATATTTTTTCGAATGTACCCCTTATAATACATAACTTTTTGAATGTATGATAGCTATAAAGTATTTCTTGTATAATTCTTCTAATTGTTCTTTAGAAAACAGATATTGCTTGGGAAATGTTTGAATTTTGTATAGATATAAAATATTTTTTCACAAATGTTAAACATAGTTCAATATAGGTATGTACATTTCATCAAATGAACAAATTTTAAAAATTTGTATAATTTTTTAATTAGTTAACAAATTGTATCAAATAATTTATAAACTTCGATTTTCGAAATCATACATTTAATACAATTTTTTCCGAAGCGGGAGGGCGAACGTCGAAGGTAGATTTATTTCAAATGGAAATAGTAAAATTCAATTTGTTTTGTAATATACGGATGTTGGACTACCTGTTGCTATTAAATATATTAATAAATTAACTTATATATCTATATATATATATATATATATATATATAATAGAAACACGTGAAATCTATTAAGATTAAATCAAAAAGTGTCTCTCAAATTTTTTTATCACTACTTAAATAACAAAATATATCAAAGTTCTTAAATTATTCGAAGCTTAAAGATTTATTCTATCCCTAATCTTATGTTACGCTCAACATAATATGTTTCATTAAACACAACTGAACCTTATTTCAAAATGTAGTTAAGGCCAAAATTAAACAAAAGTAGGCAGTACATTTTTGAATATATGTTTTCTTTGATTTTGAACATTATAATATTATATTTAGCCTTGTAGACCTTGCTGACGATGCTAAGATAAGAATAAACAACATATGTTGATATTAAGATTTTTCTCATGTTATTAATTATCCCATTTGTACTGAATTAGTAGTTTTTGAAAATGAACATCAGTTGTAACAAGAAAGTTTCAATTTACACTTCAACAGTTCAAATGATGCTGATGATGATGATGACGACGATAATAACAAAATTAATAAGAGTCAAAGCAAATTTATTGCTGTAAATAAATGACAGTAAAAAAGCTACAAACTAAAAATACATATATTTACAAAATAATAATAATAAAATATATATAGAATAAATGTGTGTGTGTCTATGTGTGTGGTGAGCTCAGTGTAAAAAACCACTAAATGCTTTTCCATTTTTTCTTATACAAAAGCTTTTAAGGAGATTTTTGTTTTTTTTTGCATTTAAATGCATTAGATTTTATTGCAAAATGCCCAGTATTAAGAGTCAAAGCAAATTTATTGCAGTAAATAAATGACAGTAAAAAAAGCTACAAACTACAAATACATGTATTTACAAAATAATAATAAAATATATATAGAATAAATGTATGTGTGTCTATGTGTGTGGTGAGCTCAGTGTAAAAAACCTGTAAATGTGTTTAGCATGTTTGTGTCTCCGATTGTATTTTGTCGATGTAAAAGTATGATTTTTAATTTTTTTCTAAATTTTTTGTAATTTTTTTCTATTCTTATCTCATTTTCTAAATCATTCCAAATATTAGAGGCTGCTCGGTGAAAACTAGGATAGGAAATACTGCTACAAATAAACTTATGTGATCGAAGATTTACTTTTAAGTAATTATCAAGAAAAGAAATTGATTGTCGGCCATATTTATACTTAAATAAAATTGAAGCTGCATGGAATTGTACTTGATATAGCGGGGATAATATATTATACTTTCGTCTGTATTCACTAACATGGTCATGCTTACGTGCAAAATTTAATGTTTTAATGTCCAATTAAAAGTTTTTGATAATAAATAGCGGCTTTTTGTATTAAAAATTTATAAATAAAAATGAACAATAATGTAATTGTGATAAACAAAAGGCATGTAATAATTGAACGTGATAATCTGGCCCAAAATTTCTTAGGTGGTATAAGTATCTAACGCCAGAAGCCATTTTTTGTAACTTTTTTAGGAGAAATTTATCGAATTTTAAATCTTTGTCAATATCAACATCTAAATATGTAACATGATCAGATTGTTTTATTGGAACACTGTTAACAATTAATTCGATCTTGTTTGTTATTTCTTTTACAGAATTGGGGGAAAATATAATGAATTGCGTTTTTTCAATATTAATTTTTAATTGATTGGATGAGAAATACCTAGAAAGATTTTCAATATCACTTTGTAAATTTTTTATAGCCCTAAATGCATCATTATCTGTATTTATGAGGCAAGTATCATCAGCAAATTGATATATTTCACTATGTTTTACATGTTTAATTATGTCATTTACATATATTGCAAATAAAATTGGCCCTAGTACTGTGCCTTGAGGCACTCCTCGATCGGTTATAATATAATCAGATTTCATATTATTCATTAAAACACGCTGTTTTCTATTTTCTAAAAAACTCATAAGTAACTTAATTGAATTTTGTTGAAATCCGTAATTTTTAAGTTTAATCGCCAAAATTTCAAAGTTCATTGAATTAAAAGCTTTGCTTAAGTCTAGAAGTGCTATGCAACTGGATTTATTTTGAGATTTATTTGGGGATATTTTTTCAGTAATTGAAATAACTGCATCACTTGTACTATGTTTAGCGTGGAAACCATATTGTTTAGATGATAACATATTCTCAGATGCAATGTATTAGTTGATATGAATGTGCAATAGTTTTTCGAATAATTTACTAAAAGGGTGTGTTATTGAGATTGGCCTATAATTTTTAGCAATGAGGGGATCTCCATTTTTATACAAAGGTGTTATGTCTGACTTTTTCATTATTTCCGGAAATTTGTTTTCAACTATACATTGATTAAATGCAAATGATAGATGTTCGCCAAATATATGAAAGAATTTCTTAATGATAAAGTACGGTAAATGAGTGGAACCTTAAGATTTATTAACGTCTAAATTTTGTACAATAGTTTCTAATTCTCTTGAGGTGGACAGCCTAAATTGAAACGTTGACTTACAATTTGATTGCCTAAGTTCTGATAAAGAAGGTTTAGGAAAATTGAAGTTCAAAATATTAATAATAATAATAATAATAATAATAATAGTAATAATAAGAATTAGAAGGAATTTTTGCAAAAAAATACTTAAAAATACACACTACAAACTACTTATAATCAATATAAATGCATAGAGGCTTATAAATGTATAAGTAGTGCATTAAGTGCGAGTGATTGTGGTTTTATAGTTGTGACAAACATGAAGTGTATCGGTTAATAATTTTTATTAATATATTTGCTTCAATAAGGGAAACGCCTCTCCCATGAAGAGAACTAATTAATTGTGGTTGTGGCTATATGATAGTTCATATTATGATTAAATAAAATCGTTGAGGGCGTGGTCAAAATAAACTCCTTTTCATTAAAACAAATAAATATTTAAAATTTTAAACTAACTGCTTTTAGTTATTGTCAGGGTGAGTATTGTTGTCGTTTTAATTGGGTAAATACATACTTTACGTTATTGTACTTATATTAGCATTGACTTAATTTAATCATAAAAGAAATCAAATTCACCCTTTTATGGCGCACTAATGCGCTTTCAATAGTTGTTTACTATTCGAAAATAGATTCTATTTATCTTCTTATTCTTATAAGATTAAATAATTTTCGGTTTTAGAATGCTAGAAGCAATTCATGTTGTCAGCAAATTGTAAAGAAGTGTTGTAGTAAAAAAGTTGCAATGACACGAATTTAATTTCGAAAGGTTGCCAAATTTCAACGCTGAAAAATGCATATTGTGTGCTCTATTAAATGCAAGCCTTTATTTGCTTATTTATTGTACAAACATTATATATATATATATATATATATATATATATATATATATTTCCATAGAAATTTGCGCAAAAAATTATTTAGCACAATTTTTACATTTTCTTTTATATTTAGGGCCATTCAATATTCGGTAAGTAAAAAGTAGTTCTTTTACAAGCCTATATTTTTTAT
>CABFPE010000189.1:219591-234722 GCA_900660155.1 Hofstenia miamia
TCGACGTAGTCAGGTTCTTCTCACAGATGTAGCTTGAGCACTTCGTGTGTTTGCAACCACCTATATACTTACTTTTTCTCCCCGGTATTGATATGAATATCACAGCAATACATGCATGTACATGTACATTCATAGAAATCAATTGCTATATCTATCAAATTTATCCATCTAGGACAATAGAACACTTATTTAAAGCAATGAGGTGGCCAGAAACTGATGTTGGATGACTCTATTTTAAATTTCTAAAAATTTTCTATTCGTTTTGAAACATGACAGTATCAAATTTGTTCAGTCACCGTCACACATGAGTCAGTGTGAATAAGTATTTGCAACAAAATTTAGTGACGTTAGTGAATGTTCTATGAATAGAGAATACATAATCTTATCCAAATATTATTTGAAGTGCGATAATCAATACAAAATTATTAAAGCGTGAGCATAACGATGAATCATATTGTAAGCACCAATGAAATATTAAACAAAATAATTCGCATTTTGTTTCCAAACCATAAATTAGAGCTTGAATAAAATATTAATCATCAAGGAAAAACATAAAGGATCAGTTAGGTGGCTTAATTTGACACTTAATAAGTGTCACTTAGTTTTTCACGCAGATAGTTAAAATAATTCAGTATACATTTAGAATGCATCAATTTAAACTAGTTATTTAAATTTACGTTAAAATTAACATCTATAGTTTAACATAAAAGAAAAATTGGATTGATTTATTTAGCTGCTTTGCATCACTTTAATAAAATTCTCCCAAACCTTCAAACATAATTAAGCTTTTGGTAAAATAATTTTTATAGTGTTGAATTAATACCAGTAATTGTATTTTAGCAAAATTGAAAAAAACTCATATCTTGTCAAAATATGCTATTCATTTGTAAAGTTCTCAAATATAAATCACAATGTCTTGTTAATTGTGTAAATACAGAATAGTATTTAAAGAGTCCATCAAAAAATCGGTTTTTAGTCTCAAATTTCTGAATGGACCCTATCTATGCAAAAATTCACAATGAAGAGGTAATACCAGTTCTCTTTGAAAGGCTATTATTTTTCAGTGATTAACATTTTGATTATCGCAATTGATAGCAATCACTTTACATTTATATTGTGAACAATGCATGAGAATAGCAACAAAGGCGATGGTAGTCGCCAACTTCTGGTTGAAGCTTTAAACAAAAATGTTATAACTGAACATTCAGTGCACCTGGTGATAATGGAAACATCGTCGAAGTAGAATTTAATTGCAATATTTTCCGCAATTTTTGTTTCTTGATTTTTAATGAATATTTTAAGATTATATCTTTTCGGTGGGTGTACATGTAAAAATATTTCTGAACTAAGATGACCTCGCATATATTTTTCTAGTCTCGTGCTTAAATGCATGACTAATTGCATTCATCACATTTGTAAATATAGACGAGTTCAGATGACAATTCAATAGAGTACTTTATCTTTGGTTGTGAAAATATCTTATGTTTTAATCGATGTTAATTTTGGAAAAAATTTTTATGCTAAATGATCTTTGCTTAACATTTTGAGTTTGTTTCTTTAATGCTACGGCATTCTTTTTGATATAAGGTAATGTCCAAAATATCTTTGTTTTTGTATTTGAATTTAACATGAATCACTTTGTTAATTAATTCTTGTGGATAACCATTTTTCATTTGATCATTAATAAGTTTGTCTAGGCTCGTTGTTAAATTTTCATATTTTGAACAACTTGAAAATATTCAATCTACTAGACACATAACTGTATTTTTCCTAAGAAATTCATCACGGTATGATTTAAATGGTATATAACGATCTGTTGTTCTAGATGTTTGATACCAATTTGTAATTAGTTCATTTTTATTTTTTGATATTATGGTTCAAATTATTATCAATTTCATGATCAATTGTAAATTGAAGTTCTTTACAAATGTTATTTAAAAACATAGAAAATTATCAGCTTTTTCTTTTGTTTTAAATGCGGTAATGATGTCATCAATACATCGATTATAGATGATAGATTGATCTTCATGACTTTCTATTTCATTTTCAATTATGTTCATTGCAAAATTAGCCATTGTAGGGCTTAGAGGGGATCCCATTAAAATAGCATCAATTTGCTTGTATAAGATGTTATTGAATGTAAAATGAACATGTTTGCACGCTAAGTTTATTTGTTGATGTAAAACTTCATGATTGATTTGTAAACTATTCTCAGGAATGATGTTCAAGATGTGCTTTATGGTTTTTTCAAGTGGTATGTTAGTATACAAGGATTTCACATCATAGCTGATAAAATAAAGATTTTCAACTTTCTTGGTATTAGGATTTGAAAAAGAATCTAGTGTTAAAAAGTTAAGATTTTGGATTTCAATCTTAATGTTTATTCTTGATTAAAATTATTACAATGTTTCAATTCTTGTTTTTAATTCATTTATTTTTGAAGGCCAAGACATTTTCATCCAATAAGATAAAGCTTCTTTATGTATATCTGTTAGACCTATTGATGAAATGCTTATTACGTTGTCGTTTACTTGCAGTTTATTAGCGATACTTGATTTTGATGATAAATTGATGATTTTCTTTTGATCCTTAAATAACTGTTAATTTGAATCATCATGCGTATTGATATTCTGCTTGAATTCCTGTAGCATTTTTATCCAAATCTTTGTTCAATATACGTAAATGTTGTTTTAATTTTTTATGATCTTTGTGTAGAGCTTTTAGTTGTCCTGGTATAAAAAATGTTCTAAGATGTAATGGAATTGAAATTCTTAAAAACTTTGGAAATAAAGATGACATGTAACATTTCTTTATGAACTCCAATCTTAAACATTCCTTCTGATATTTGGTAAATAATTTCTTGCAAATTATATATATATATATATATATATATATATATATATATATAGTATATATATGGTAAGATATGTCTGTCTTTTTGTGTGTTTCGTGTTAGCTATTAGCGACACTTGTAAAATCAAACTAGGTATTTTTGGACAAACTAATTTCCAAATACTTGTAATGTAATTTAAAATGGCATATATATAAGATCGTGCAGTACAAACATATATTTAGAATTAATGTTTGTTTTCAAAAAAATATAACGAAATACTGTTGTTAAATTCAAAAATTGGTCCAAAATTCCAATGCAGAAGTTTCTATTAATTGAATAGATATCGAGATTAGTAATGATGAATTCTCTGTTTCACAGATTAAAACATCTCAATTTAGAACAAATACATGTGAACGAAGGCTTTCAAATCTTGAAATTCTTAAAGCCATGAAAACCATTTCAAGCCTAGAAAAAGTTCTACGGTTTGACCATTGCCTGAAATCATCATATGTTTAAAAGAATTCCTTCCGTAATTGATGCTTAAGAACGATTACAAATCTAATCCTGCTTTCCTGATTGTAAAACTGGTCATTAATATTTATTCACTCCTCATTGTTCTGAATATATTGTTTCCTAATTTGCATATCGTGTGAATTATTGACTTTGATCGTTTATTTGATTTTTCAATCATTGCTTCCGTATTATAAGAAAGACGTAACTACATTTTCCATTAGCCTCATAACTTTCAAATTTTACTTTATGTATGTTTAAAAAGATGTTTCATGCCATAATTAACTTAGTTATTCCTTTACAATCGTAAAATGTTGAAATCACACAAGGCTATCTATTTTTGACTTGTCCCTAATCTTACCATTAATTAACATTTCATATACCAGATTTACTAATAATTTTGTCCCGTTAGCCAGTCTTTGTCTGTAGGAGGAGCTGTAAATACACACCAGCACATTGTTAAAAACAATTTCTCCTTAGCGTGCAGCTGTCTTACAGAAGCGTAACGGCATTATCTACAACTATCGATAGTCCAGAAGAAATCGATTTAAAAATATTTCTAATTTACTAATGCGCAAACATTAAATTACGCCCATTTGCAGAATTTTTGCTATATTTTTTAATTTATTTAATTAGAAATGTGCATTAAAAAGATGCTTCCAAACAATGGGATTAATTTAATAAAAAATTATATTAGTTACAGAGCCATCGAAGTACTAATAATAACAAATGTCTAAAGTAATATCTACTAAAATGTTTCATGTCTTGTTTGATTGACGTTGGTAATATTTTAACCACTGACGTATTCGGAAAACGATGCAGTTCCGCTTGAGCAATTGTCAAATTATTGATGAAATCGTTGATAATGTCTAGACATCAAAACGATCATTTCGTTTTAATTATTTTCAATCAATTTCACCTACGAAATCATCAAATTCATGGGTGCGAGAAAAAATAATTCAATCTTTGTTACATTAATAGCGTTTGTCTTTCACTTAGCTAATAATAAATTATCTCACTGGTGGAATAATTTTTATCAGAGAGCAAGGTTATCGGAAAACTATCCAATCAGACGATGAATGTAATTTCATTAAAAATTATAACCTGCTAAAATGGGCACTGAAAGAATAATTAAAAATTTGAATTTGAACAAAAATTTATTATTGGCAGTGAGAAAAAATTAATTTTCATGTAAACAACACTGTAAGCAAACAAAATAGGGCATGTGGTGTATGATATGCCAAGTATCTCATTGTGGTTTCCTCTGACTTGATTACATATCTTTCAATGTCATGCCAAATGTTACAAGATATAATAGGAGGTATGAGGTAATAAATGTTAAGTAGGAAGGGAAATGTTGTGCACTATTATGTTCGTTTAAATATTTCCAAATAAGTAGTGCACCGTCCAATTTCAAAAAATAACTTGTTGTAATACTGCAATAATTTTTCAACATAATTCCTAAACAATCATTTATTGCCTAATTTTCAATGATCGATTGTTTTGTTTTGGCTACTTTGTTAATGCCATTTTAAAAAAAATCTTGTATTTGTGATTAAATTTAAATGTTATTAATTTTAGTTTCAAAATATGACCAAAGTCAATATCGTCATTAGGAAAATTGAGTGCATAATGTGATGAGAACATTGCTTACTCCTAATCTCACTGAATTAAGTACAAGCCCACTTAGCTTTTGTAGCGAAATATCAGTGAAAAATTTTCAGACAAACGCGACCTGGAAAATAACGAGGCCCATTGCAATTCATTCATTTCGCAGTATTCTTTTACTAAAAAATAATTACTGTTGGTAATGGACTCAAATGAACTATGCTGAGAAAATCCTTGAATTTTATCTATCTTTTGAATAATGGAAAAATACACTTATTGTGCTTATTTCAGTGCACTGGTTTTTGAAGCACCTTTTGGAAGAGCATATATCTTGTTTTGGGTAATAGTTTGTTACCAGCGGTGATAGCATATAGCTATTCTTTGATTCAAGTTCGGTGTTTAAGGAAACACCCATGCAGATTACTACTCCTTTTTTGGAACGATGTTTTATATATATATATAGAGTACTGGAAATATGTACTCTACCACCTTGCAATTTTGAATAAATAATGAATATTCATTGGATAGAGTGCGCCTAAGATTATAACTAAGTGTTACTTTGACTGAGAAAGGAAACTCTGTATGTCTAATACGATAAAATATGTAGAGGAACAATTGGCTATTAATTTTTAATCAAATTTAGAAAACTTGTATTGGAAAAATGTATTCGGTCACCTGAAAAAATTTAAATAAATGAGCAAATCCGAACGAAGTAAATTCAAAATATGATACATAAATAAATAATTGATGTAATATAAACACTTAGCAACAATATTTTCCCTGTTAATCATATGTAGGGTATCCCTTTGAGCGAATAACAGCTTCTATGCGATCAGGGATTGAAGCAAAAGTATTTCAATAAAACTGTTTGGAATTGCATAAAATTCTTTCTTTATTGCACTTCCCAGCTCGTCTTCAGTGCGAAGGGTATTCGGTCCAATTGATATAATTGACCTCTTTCCACATATTTTCGATAATGTTAAGGTCTGGAGATTGACCAGGCCAGTAAGTAAGGATAGCAACCCCATCATTGTGGAAGAAGTTTTTTATTTCTTTTGAGGTATAACATGGAGCACTATTCTGCTGATATATTGAATCACTTGTAAGGAGTGGCAAGAGTTCCTTCTCTAGAATCCGAGCATATTGAGAGCTCCGGAGAGTACCAGTGATGTGAACAATATGCGAAAGCCACACTTCATATTGCACCCCATGCCATTACAGACTTCCCACCGCATTTCATGGTCCTCGAGTAAATTGAGCCAAGAATCTGACCTTCTGCGAAGTTGGTCGCTTTATCAGCATTCTTTTTAATAAGTATAGCTCAAACCTTGACTCATCTGAAAATGGAGTATTAGACCAATGTTCAGACGATTTGTCTTTTATCAACTTGGCCCATCTCAGCCGGCGTAATCTTCGCTTTGAGGTTAAGAATGGCTTTCTGGGGGCCACGAGAGTCCCAATTGAGTACTTCTTCAGGATGTTTCGCACATTTCTTGCTGTCACGAGGTGGCCATCAGGCCATTCCTTGCGAAGTTCCTCTGAAGTCTTCCTGAGATTTCGCCTTGAAAGGCACACAAGAGCTGATTGTGAGGTTTTGGAGGACTTCCTTGGTCTTCCGGATTTTGGCTTGGTGCAATGATGTTTTCAGAGATTAGACGTCTGATGATATCCCCGACAGTACTTTGAGCTCGTTCTACAAGTCGGGCTATATTACGTTGACTCATCCCTTCCAAATGCTTAGAAATAATCGAAGAAAGTCTGTTATTAGACATTTTCAATATAAATAGACTGAAAAGAGCTCAACCAATGAAATTTTCTTACAGATTATCTGATTTTGTCTGAAGTGGCTGAATAAATTTTTCCAAGAAAAAATTACCTAACTAAAAGTTTTGTAGCATTTCTCCTTGAAATTTAAAGTAAACAGTGACAATTATCTCAATATTCAGGAATTCCTCTTTCTGCACACCAAATCTAATGAAAATATAACTATGACATTCTTGGCGTCGATTTTTTAGAAATATTTATCACAAATCATGAGTGGCCGAATTCTTTTTTACAGTATATATATATATATATATGTATATATATAATCAATTTGTACAAAGTGAATAACTACTGCCATTTCCTATAAAAATTGCCTTTTAATTTATTCTCCAAATAATAAGAATATTCATTCTCAAGATCTAATATTTTTTCAAATTAAGAAAAATTGTGAACGAAGGAAAGATTTATTTTATTTTAATGGCGTATGCCGTTTGGTTAATTTTCTTCAATGAACAGCTAACATTAATGTATTTTATGGTATTTCGATTTTTAAGATGATGTTGTTTGAACATGCCTTTGAACATCTCACCTTCAAGTTTAGTGAAACCTATCTTGATTTAAATTTTTCGTTTCTTTTTGCTAAACTTCTATCCATAATTTAATTTGTTTTTTAGTGTTAGTTTGAAGTAATATGGTAATAAAGCATATATATATATATATATATAGGGTCCCGCAGGTAAATTTGGACTATTTTATAATGCTTATATTTTTTAAACTATTCCATTAATGATGATATAACTTTTTTCAGGTAATCTCAAAACTATATTATATAAGTTATAATAAAGAGATTTAGACTGGTTTCGTCAATAATGGCAGAACAATCTCAAAGAATAACTATATGCGAATTAAGACGTGCTGGGAACTCTCCATCAGATATTATTAAGAGCACTGGGTACGCAAAAACAACAGTTTATCGAGTTGTGGCCAACTTTGATTCTGAGGGTAAGGTTGCACGAAGTCGTCACAGACCTCGAAGTGACCGCAAGAGAACTAAAACCTTTCTGGCAGGACTAAAAAGATCGATAAAGGCAGACCCAACTCAGTCGATGGCAAAACTGGCAAAAAAACGCAATGTCAGCCACAGGACCATCAGCAGAGCTGTCAATGAAGACTTGGGAATGACATCTTACGTCAGGAGACGTCGCAACCTCCTCACTGCTCGCTCAAGAGCCATCAGACTTGATAGATGTCCAAAACTTCTCAATCATCTCAAGAACAAAGGAGGACATGTTCGCATTTTTGTTGATGAGAAAAAATTCATTGTGGACGAAGTTGCGAACCGTCAGAACACAAGAGTTATTGCCTGTGACCCTTCTGAAGTTCCTCCTGTGATGCAGAGCAAAAATCCTGCTTCTGTGATGGTCTTTGCAGCCGTGGCAAGTGATGGCAAAGTGATGCCTCCTCATTTTATCAAAGATGGACTTAAGATTAACACAGCAGAGTATTTAAAGATCTTGAATGATGTTTTGCTGCCCTGGATTAGTCAACACTATGATGTTAATAAAGTCATGCTCATTCAAGACTCTGCACCAGCCCATGGAGCTAAGACAGTGCAAGATTATCTTAAGAAGAAACTGCCCTTGTTTGTACCAAAAGACATTTGGCCTAGTAGCTCACCAGACCTGAATGTGTGTGACTATTGGCTGTTCAGCGTGATTGAAGGAAGGTCTAACACTAAGCCTCACCCTAATATTAACTCCCTAAAGACATCCATTCAAAGAGCATTCCATGATCTTGATGCCAATGAAGTGAAGAGGAGTTGTTCAACGTTTCGCCAGAGAATCTCCAAAATTATTAAAGCAAAGGGTGATCATATAGAATGATTATGTACAATAAATCGTATAGATCACAAAAATAAATGTTAAAATGATCATTTGTCTCTTATATCCTTTAAATCAGGAAATTTCAATGAACATAAAAAAGTCCCAATTTACCTGCGGGACCCTGTATATATTGACGCCTGCTAAATTTTCATTTGGCTTATAAAAAGCTATTTTTTACGCAACGCATCCAATAATATTTCTTGGAATATTTTAGTAGCTTTTCCTAATAACAGTAGTAATAAAAAAATAAATTAATGAAAACGTTGATAATGTTAAAAGATTCAATTTTATGCAATTCCATTGAAAACTCTGCGCAGATTTTCAAGTACTATATACACGATATTGATTCAAAATATCTTTCTAGATAAGTAGGGAAATTCTATGTCCTAGGGAGCTGTATCTTATTAGAACTAGAAAAATTTACTCATTGAAATTGAGTCTGGAAACCTTGATTTTTTTCATTAAGAACTTACTCGGATATATCAAGATCTAAGCTCAATCTTTGTACTTAACAATACACAAAGAGCTTAAAATGATCCAGTTCGCATTGCGGTCCTGTCTTGACTCATTCCATCTAGTCCTGACCGCTCTGTAGTACATGCAAATAATCTGTCGTATTAGTTCCTTTTAAATAATATTCCGTTTCATAAATCATACTCAGATTAGATTAGATGAAAATTTATTCAATCAAATAAATTGCCAATAATTTAGAACAACCTGCGAATAACAGCATCGTGATTACATAATCGTAGAGTCAAAAAGAGAGTGCTCATGGCATGATCCCAACTAACATCAAATTCAGTTATTTATATGAAAAAATGCAGAAAACCTTGTTTCTCGCTGTAAGCTACACAGACAGAATCCTTGTCATTAAGGCAAATATACCTTAGCCAAATTAATTATTAACCCCGATAACAACTTAATATTTGTTTATTTCGCAGTTGTTCAGTGACTTTACACTAATAGCTGACCAACTACATATCCCCTAAACTAATGGTTCCAAACCACAGTGTCGCAAACGGATGTAATGGCACACCATTAAAGTAGTAGAATTCGAATCAGATTATTCGAAATTATTAGAAAATATTCATTTTCTGTAATTGATGTGTTGATAAAATTAATTAAGCTTGATAGTGTGCAACCATGTAAAAAATGTTGAGCACCACTGCTTTAAACTTTTGAATAGCTGACTTTTGATGCTTCAAAGCACTTTTCCAAGACTAAATATCAATCACTTAACGATACTGGCATTCATATGTCTCAATATTTTGTTTTTCCTGAAAAAATATGGAAATAATAAATTTTGTAGGTTTTGTTTACGGAAGGAAACTGTGCTACATAATAAAATAACATGACCGCATGTCGTGTTATAAAAAATTATGTATGAACTTGGTCATTCTGAAATTTAACTAAAATCTTATATAACAAATGTGCCTATGTTACTTATAGTTGTAAATATTGCATTTCTGCCAGACGTCTATGGTAAATTATTCTAGCCTCTAAACTGAGCTTTAGTTGGCTCTCTCCGAAAAACTGAGATATGTAAGAAAATTTATCAGGATCATACATAGCAGACGTTGAAATAATATAGTATTTAGACTCTCCGGCATAAACCTTTATATGTATCACCTACTGAAGTGATTTTCTTAAATTATTAGACAGATCATTTTTCCATTTCACATTTCATTAAAATCTGGTCATATAATTTACCAAAATCTTAAGTAATATAAATAAATCACTAAAATCTGCTCCATCATCCTCAGAATAGTCATGCATTTATATAAAAAATTTAAAATTTTTACTATAGACTAAAGGAAATCAAGCTTGAAATACGTATATTCATATTGTTTACATAAATACAAAAATGCGTAATTTTCATTTCAATTAGTACAATATTTTTTAATTAAAATGTTTTTTTTTCTCCACTGTACATGTACTTTAGCATTTTGACAGACATGCTTCGAAAAGTCAACGCTTCTTACATATGCATTAGGTTTCTATATCTAAATTGAAGAGCATTATAAAGCGCTAATGAAGATATTGGGCATTCCGAAGATGCATCCCGTAAAAATGATTAAATCTTGAGCAACACAAATAAATAGCTCTGAGGTAATCAGACAATCTTGCGAACAAGGTCAAACCGTTTACTTTAATTATATTTAAGACATTTAATTAACGTCTAATTGTTTTTTCACCAACTTTTTACTTCGTCTCCTAAAGAGCTCACTCGAGTATGTGAAAACAATTATTACCTTAATTACTTCTCAGAAGTACTAAAATATTTATAGCCGTTCACTGGCAACATTTTCAGTTGGGGAAATTCCAATTCAAATGGGATTAAGTAAACATGTAAATGAAGATTGGAATGATTTCTTTGAACAAACCATGTCACTTGACAGAACTGATTAATTCAAATATTTTCATTTTAAATAAGGTAAACTTTATTTTTCCTTGTAATCAAATAATTTTGGGATGTGGATTGGTAAACAGCAGAGTTAATTGATTTCGGTAATTTGAGGAGCCCGTATACATTTCATTTGAAATAGTGCGATATCCAGAGAAGGCCATTTCTTACCATTTATAACTTGATGTGAGCCAAGTACGTTAAGAATATCTGACAACGATGCATAAGTAATTATTCAGTCAATAAAAAACATTACTTATTCTATATTATAAGAGTGCTTGCCATTTGGACATATTTATTTAATTTATTTCAAAAAATTTTTTATAATAAATATCGGTCTTAACCTATTAAAACAGGAATAAAATGTTCAATTGCTTTTGCAAGAATTTAATTAAAATTTTGAATTTACTAGATTGATACTTGAAAAGCATATTCGTCAGCCAGTGAACAACGAGTAGCACTCTTATAATTAAATATAAACAAATAGATTTGTACATATTTAAATATATTATTGCACGTATATTGTCTAAGCAAAAATATTGAAAGTTAATGAATAATCTACATGAAGAAAATTTTGTACATTTGTCAAATCCGTGCATTAAATATTAAAATTTTGCTTCAAATTTAAATATTTCGGTAACCAACTTTCAATTAATTTATATAAAATAATTTTTTGAAATAACTTGACTTTTATTGCCAGACCCAAGACCTCTTTTAACACTAAATGGGTAAATTGACCCGAAATTAAAATGTTTAAGCATAAGCAATAGCCAATGTTTGCGCTTATAACTTAATGTTGCAAATTTAAGAGCATGATTAATAATGAAAACATTTTTACCATATTTTTTAAATTTCTTGTGTGTGATAGTGACTAAAAGCTTCGGTGAGAGAATAATTTTTATATAAAGCTAGTCAGTGATTAGCTTGCAAATTTTCTGTATAACAACTACTGATTTGCAATGTTTTCATTTCATTGTGCGAGTGCAATAGAATGGAATTTAGTGAGAGCTTTCGAACAAAGTTACTTCATCCAATTGCACTGTAACTAGAATCTTTAGGGATAGATATATTAATTATTGAAATGTTGCTGACTCAAACTTCAATAATCAATGTTTCTTAATGAAGCACGACGGAAACTTTCTTTCCAACAACGATAAGTTCCATCACGATTATCGAGAAGTTGCAACTTGACTCTGATCACTATGTCAGACATTCAGTGCGCACATCTGCAGAAGAAATTTCTGTTTGTTTAACTTTAATAATAACTATATGAAAACTGCAAAACAACTTTTTGTTAATTTTCGACGGAATAAAGTTGACTTTCCTTACTAACTTTTGTTTGAAATTGTGATAAGCAGTTGATATTGCTTGGGTAAATGTGCAATACCATTTTGTCTTGACTATTCACGTAAATATTGTGAGTATGATAGGCACATTTACTTCAATTAATTTTATAATTCTGGCAAAATCTATTTCATAGAGTTTTGGTCAGTACTCTAAGGTTCTGTGGGAGCAGAATTTTACTGTTTACATTTGATCAGGTTCAGTACTGTCTCATACCAGTCCGATGTAACTTTTTAATGAATTGTCGAGCTTGGTCCCACCGGAATAACATTTATTTTAAAAATAAATTATTAGTAATATTCTAAAATATTTGGTCCCAGTTTCACATTTGTGGGCTCAGTGGCATGGTAGCCTCAACCTCGTACAAACATATAGTATTTTGAAGATATTATTTTAGTGGTTTGCTGGAAAGAGCTTCAACATTTGAGGACAGGGCCGGCTGCAGCCAGCTAAAAAGTTCCAGCATCAAGACATTATATTGCTCATGTATCATAAATGGATTTGTACAGCAATTGAGATTGAAGAATTTTAAGAACTTAAAATTTAATTTTTATTTAATAGTAAGTTAATCAAGAGTATACAATCATTTACCATTTTAAAAATTATATAATTTATAACTTGAATATTCTATTTTGAATAGTCTATTTTATGCTTACTTACAATCAAAGTATTTGATTTGAATATGATAACCTGAGAAATATTTACAATTCTATAAAGACAATGTAGAATTGGTGTCATAGAAACAGCCTGATAAAAAATTAGGGTTGATTGACAGTGGGAAATTTTCCTTGCTATCAATTAAAATCAGGGGTTTTTAATAGAGGAAGAAATACAGATATTAATTTATTTGTAACAAGTAAAATGTATGAATAAATCGTAGTGTTGATTTTGAAAATGACATAGTGTAATTACAAATGTGAAAGCCAGTCGCGAATGGAAAATATGCAAGATTGATCAAAATATTTTTTGATTTTACTTCTGTTTTTTGCAAATATTCAGATTTCGTCGCTCATTCTTTATCAATAAATTATGGTTAATTTTTTTAAATAACTGAATGTAGCTAACTAGTTGTGCTTTATGAGAACTTCTATTTTTAACAAGAACTTAATATTAGGTCAGCTAGTGTGGAATGAATTTTTTTCTAAAATTCAGCCCAATCCTTTTAAATGTTATGCCACAAGACTGATACTAACTTAAATAAACATGAATATTTGTTAAAAAAATTTAATTATGCAAATTAGCGTTTCTATGGCAACAATTAATGAGTTTTTTAAGGCTTTAGAATTTCAATTATATCCTTTGACAAAAAAGAGATACAATGCTCAAATTACACTCATTTTGTTAAATATAGACATGACTAGAATTTAAACTAAAAATATTTTCAAAACTTCTAATATTTTTACGTTATCTAGATTTTTTTACAAAAACGGTGTATTTCCAAGGTAGTTAAAATGGCATGCTAGTCATAAATCAGTTTACTGAAATATCTGAAAAGACTTTAGTTTAAGTCCTAGCAACTTATCACAGCTATATGCAGTGAAAATTTTATTATATTTTAACAAATATAAATTTTTTACACTTGAATATCCCAACAAAAATTCAGAAAGTCGATGATTTGATACAAGAGGTTCAAAAAATCGCATTTCACCCTAGATGATAGCACATTACAGTGCATCATGTCTGACTTGCTAATTGTCAAATATTTTTATCAAATTAGTGTTTTCAGACGAATTTTTGCAATTTTACGACAATGTCCGGTTTGAAATTCAAATAACCGTTTACCATTTTTCAGCTAGATGTGAATAAAACTTATTAATTTGTCAAAACATTCTGAATTAATTATAAATGCAAAAATCCTAAAAATGAAATTTTTTTATAAAATTCGAATTCATTTTGAGTTCTGGTAGTACGTACAAGAATTTTTGTGATAAAGTGTCAAATATTTGAATACTATCATTTGTAGATACTGATAATTAATACATATTATAACATGCATTAATATACATAAAATTATAATAAAGTTTTACCTAAGCTTAAACACTGTTTTTTTCATTCAGTAACGATAGTGATTTTGGGTATATGATGTGATAATTTTTGAATTAATGAGGCTTGCTACAAAAATTAATGGCCCCCAAATCCCCACAAGAATTCCAACAAGTGAAATTTCCACTCGCACTTATATCTTATATATTCTATTTAATTAAATCAACTTTTCGGCGATACGAGCCCTACCACTTAAACTTTAAAATAATATATCACTGCTTATCTCATTGTTCCCGTCTGTTATTGCTTATACAAAATTAATGAACCTTCTGATAATTATTCTTTTGGAGATCAGTGGTGGTATTATCGTAAATTAGTTCTTAGATTATGTTTCTTAATTTGATGAACGCTTTGAAGTTTGATTAACAGGGACGTTTAAAATTAATATTAAGTACATCTCAAAGGATTTGGTACACGATAGCAACATGCGTAACACACGTCACTCGTCACCTCGGGCAAAGAACCAAACTGACAGAATGCTGAGAAATTGGAATAAAACTCATTTATTGTCCTAGAAGCATAAAAATTGACGTTATTGACTTAACAGTCCTAACAGACATTTGATTGACCTATTCAGTCTACTTCAGGAAGTTTGAAGGATCCGTTGAAATTACAATATTAAATTTTACGCAAAATTAAGTTAAATTATCATGTTTTGTATAGTTCGAAGAGCTATTCCTTCTCATGCATATCATCTCTTCGGAGACAATGTATATATATATATATATATATATATATATAG
>CABFPE010000189.1:242109-255234 GCA_900660155.1 Hofstenia miamia
TTATTATTATTATTATTATTATTATTATTATTACTTACGCAATGTAATTTCAAGCAATTATCATAAACAACTGATACATGCTTTCTGTTTGTCTCATTTTCAATACTGTTCTTTTCTTTTAACTAACCTAAATTCGAAACATCGTATGCTTCTATCAAAGACATTTAATTGGTGTATAAAAACTCTAAACTTTGCACAAAAGCATGACGAAGCATCAGTATATCGTAATAAATATAAAATATTATCTCCGTTCTATCAAATTCATATGCATATGCTATCTATCTTATTTAAATTCAAATCTCTACAAACATCTCTCCTTTTCCTTAATGACTATATTAAATTAAATGAGCGATCGCAAAAATTTCTGTGTTTAGATAAAAATTCTAATGGCTTTCATCACATATCAATTAAATTGTGGAATAATTTAGATTATGAAACGCGAATAGAAAAAAACTATAAAAAATTTAGAAAAAAATTAAAGCAGTCTCTTCTAATAAAACAATATACATTAGGGGACGGTAATACACTTCATGCATTCGAAACATACATCCAACATTGAGCACCTACACCAACATTCACACAAACATTGATTATATTATTATATATTGTACATATTAATTTGTAGTAATTTATTTGCTTATATTTTATTTTTCTTTTGTCATGTGTTAGTTTGTAGAATTTTGTATACATTAAGCAATAAATTTGTTATTATTATTATTATTATTATTATTATTATTACTTATTATTATTATTATTATGAGCAGCAGTAGTAGCATTGATTTTTTAATTCTAAGAAGTAAAATAACTTAATTAAGTAACACTTTGATTCTTATGAACATAATGAATTCTGTCCTTAAATTTTGATACCACCAATTTTGTTCTGTTGAAATTTGGGTTTATTAAATTGTTAGATAACCACAAAATTCTTCCTATCAAAACATTCTTCAAGAGATTTTAGATATGTAAAATTTCTTCATTTCTATAATTTGCATTATTGATATCAGAGAGCCATGTTAGCTGAAACTTATTTGATTAGGGATATCATGTACTCAACACTGGGGATTGTTTTGTAGTAGTAAACATATTTTATGTGAAGTTCATGAACTTTATAGATTTTTCAAACCACTTAATTGTTTAATTTGTAAAAGAGTGCAATGTAATTTGAGGAGTATGTAAAAGAATGATGACTGCAAGGTTAATAAATGGTTTGCGTTCTCTAAATTTTTAATGTATGCTCTTATTTTAATCATTGTACACCAATTAGCGTTAGTAAACAGAAGCTAACTCAAATTCCTCACAGTTTTAAGTTATCAAAAGCAAGACCAATAAAATAAATGCTTTAAAGAGCAGTAGAAAATTGATCAGCTGCGTTGTCGGAGTTATTAAGCAAATTAAAAATTCATTTGAACCTATTAGCGAGAAGCTAGCGCATGCCTTAAAGTCTTAAAATCTTCCTTATATTGAAATATCTATCAAAACGCTGTAAGACATTCTAGCAAGTCAATATTTCATTATTCCCCTTTCTAAGCTATATAAAATTATATCATCAAGCAATGTCGGCTGCTGTCGAATATTCAATACTCTAACAATTGCATTTATGAGTCCAATTCGCAATCTCATTGCTAATTTTAACATTTGCTATTTTCACAAATGCAATTATATATGTTCGCATGATGTTTGCATTTCAAAGAGCCAAAAACATTGTAAATTCAAGCATCTTTTCAAATACATTGCTTAGTCTTGTCTATTATAGTGTTGATGCTAAGAACAAATGTCGAAATTTATTGACCCTCATTAAAGAAAAAGATGCGACTAAGTCTAAACTTTTCTAAGCTACATTTTTAAATTATTCTGGTTTTCAAAATACTAAAATGATCAATTTATTACATTGGACATTGGAATTGCGTATTCCCTGACGGCAGTTTTAGCAGCATAACATAAGCATCAGTGATGTATGTTTATTTTATGTAACATTTCTATTGCAGTTATATATGCATTTCTGTACAAGCCAAAAAGATTAATATCATGAAAACTATTGCACAAAATGACCTATGAAAAATTTAAAATAATCAAACGTTTTTTGTTTATAGGTTTAATTAAATGTTTAAATATTTCTTCGACAAGATTCTGTTAGCATTTCAATATTAACTTACGCCGCCATGCACTAGCGATCAGCTCTAGTGACGATAAAAAATTTCCTCAAAAATGCTAATTCAAATCGTGTGATTTAATGCATATATATATATATATATATAATTGTACACAAAGATTAGCAAATTATTTCCATCTCATATATTTAATACGTATTTTTAAGTTAGGCTGAAAAGATTGAGACAAAATGAAATTTAAGAATAGCTAGATTTTGAAATCAGTTATGTCGAAGTCTATCAAATTTCCTTTTATTAAAGAATTTCTGAGTGAGTCTCTAATACAAGGTACTGGAAATCTAAATTTAGTTTGCCGCAGTCAGTCGATAAAGAAAGAGCAATCAATTTCGCATCATTAAACTCGAAGACTGACTTCTTTGATCTCATTGAGACCCGATATCATTTAGAAATGCAAATTTATCAAATAAAATGTTTACAAAAATGAATAAGTCAATTTTTAACAAATTTCAAATATTTTTTGATAGTAATACAAAAGACAATCACAATATGTCATTGATCTGCAATTTATTATTTGAAAGTGTAAATATTTCCTAGAACTACAATGGCATGTAATGAGAGATGTTTGGGAGCAGTGGTGTAAGAACGCGAGCGGAACATGTTGGAATGACCCTGTCAGGTTTTCAGATTAATCAATCAAAATTTTAAAAAAATTAAATTTTAGAAAAATATTAAAAACAAAGTTTGTGATTTGGATTTCAGGGCCAATTTTTTTCAAAATTTGCAAATTTGGCGGAGATTCGCCCAGCCTTTGGCCAGGCAAGTTGATTAGAAAAGGTCTGCGAAATCTCTGCTTGAGAGTCAAATCATCTAGATGATAAATTCCAAGATAAAACTTCAAAATGTCCACATCCATCTTCTAAAATTTAAAATCAAGTCTATGATCCATATCAAAGTAAAAGTTAAGATTTTTGGAATTTGATGAAAATAAATGCAAATTTCATCCACACATTTGCTTTCAAATATGAATAGATGTATATAAGAGATTTGTAAGGCATTTGTATTTGTGTATAGTAGCTATAAAACAGAAGTATTCAAAGGAGATGACGTTCATTATCAGAAGTATCTATGAACTTGCATCATGTCTAAAGGAAAACTCCAATTGACGTAGAAATTTACGAGAGGTTGCAAAGCAGTAATAAATTGCGCTTCAGGCAGTCAGTGCAACATGAAATATAGATGCCACAATTTAGAATGTATCGGCTCAATTCCGAAGACATTTAAATTATTTTGATTAAATTTGAATTCTTTCAATATTCCGTTTTGCAATTTTCAGCGTATTTCAACGGAAAATCTTTTAAAAATATTTAAGAATTTAAAATTTAAATTAATAGATCCTTAATTATCAGTCGTGATGGTTTTGTTTGATATTTAATTTGAATTTAGTGGCAAGTACAACGGATATTAACCTTTTCACTGGCTGTCACTTCGACTTTGGCATCTCTTAAATGCGCGTTTAAACTGAATAACGTTACTGTTTTCGGTCTGGTTCGTGGAGTAACTTAATTGATTCCATTATGTAGTGGGTTTATAATTTTTATATTATTTAGTTATTGGTAAGCCCGAAGGAAATAACAAGCATTTCTAGTCGGATTTGTGTTGGTAAGAAATAAATCCCAGAGATTTAGCAAATATTTTCACATCAGTAATCAAGTGTTGCAATTTAAAAGAAACTGTACAAATATGAATGCTTTTAACAATTACAAAAATTATTTTTATATAACATCTATTAATCAAAACTTATCTTTCTGTATATATTCATCTAGAGGGGCAAGAGAATGTTGTAATTTCAAAAAAGCTCTCTCGGGACAAGGTTTGGGGCTTATCCCTAACTTAATTATTGAGGCCCAATTTTATTAGATATCACGAAAGCTTTTAAATAAACGTCCAAGTGAGATAATTGCTGAAGTTTACAATAGCAGTTAATGAGAAATCAAATTTCGCATTTTAAATACTTTCCTGGACTAGCTCATACATACATTTGTTATAAATACTTATGTTTTCCGGGTTGGAAGTTTTATAAAATGATATGGCCTCCATTAATAGCCAAACTTAATAAATATTTGAGGCACTTGCAAAGAAATACTAATAATAATAATAATAATAAATGTTTTATTAAATATTTGAAATACATCAAAATATCTTATTATATAGATTGTATGAATACTGTATTAGTCAGCATCATATAAAATTTTAATTTGTTTAATTTTTTTCAAATTCTAATTTGTACATTGAAGCACATTGCCAATTTAGGTACATATGAATCTACATGTGTAATGCATGTAATGTCTTTGTACGTTAAGTAAGCATGAATATAAAAATACCTTACGTTAAAATTAATGATGAGAAATTGGAAGGCAAGAAAATTAAAGGCTTCAAGAAAATAAATGAATACTAATCATAAGCATAACACTCACCCTACTTGGTGTATTCGTGAGCTCGGACAGGTCTTGCCCAACATCCACAGAACGCCCAGTTCTGTCAATGAATTCCCACATTAAGGTAAGCTTAATTAACCACCATGTATAAGCAGAGATGGACATTGCCCGGGCAGTGAAAAACAACTGACTATTACGCAATAAAAAATGCAAATCAGTGATTGTAATATAAGATATAGACACATTTACATTTATTTAAATGGCCGGATTCAAGCGGGCCTGACCTTGGATTGAATTTCTGCCCATGTCCATCTTTATATATAAATACTTCATATTTTTTCTATATCAGTGGTTTGCAATTGGAAATAGTAGGCCGAATTATTGTTTATTGTTGCTCACTGTTATTCACTCGCTTTGCTAGTTCAACAGCCCTTTTGCTTCGATCAAGCTCACTATAGGGACGCATTTCTCTGTGGCTGACAGTTGGTTTGGAGCTGAAAAATGTCTTAAACGCCTTCAGCTAAACACCACCTTTTCTCATTCTGCTTGAGGTTTGCTTACTGGCCACATAAAGTAGTCCAGTAATCTCTAGAAGAGCTGCAGTATATAAAGAATATCTCTTGCTTGTTCTTAGGCTGCAAGCATTAAAATTTTAAATGATATTTGCATCCTTATAAAAGCAAGACCCTAAGTAAATGTTTTTCTATCTTATCAAAACTCCTAGGTTTTTGAAGATTTTCAGGATTAACTATAGGGGAATATCGTTGCCCAGATTTAGAAACAATACAATAGTACTAAATATAATTGACCTGGGGCAACCGCTGGGAGATTTACCTGTAAAAACAAATAATGAGGAATAGACGCCTATTCTTCACAAAATAGGGATTAGTTCAATATATGACATTTTGACTCAGGAATTAAAAACTATAAAAATAGCATTAGGAATACGCTTTGCTCTAAAAGTCAAAGGTCACGTGACATTAAAGACTAAGGAAGCTTTGTATTTCTATTCGTAACTTTTTTTCATTTTTCACCGAATATAACTTCTAAGGAAACATAGCCCTTATATTTAGGTCGTATATTACCCAAGTGTTAAAAGAATAATTGAACAACATGGAGCCACAAGACTGATGCCCTAAACCTAACCACGATAAAAGAAATTTTCGCACATTGAACAATCCTATCTTGAAATTTCTTGGTGTCGCAAAGGTTCGCTTTACTAAGGATTCACAAATCATGAATGGAAAAATACTTTAAAGGGCAAACACTAAGTAATGATTCGCCATACACAAGGGTTGCCATGAATATGGATCTAAATATGGATTGTTCCTATCCATGGATATCCGCTGGATATGAATAAAAAATTTTAAGTAAAATAGATAAAAACTAACAATGAAAATTAACTTAACAACATATTTTGTACAAATCTGACAAAACTATATATGTGCACCAACCACTTTACACCATGAGAACAAATTACATGTTTGGTATAATAATACAAATATTAGACTTTGCTTAAAACACCTCTCGCATTGAGAGACATTTGTAATTTTTTGGGATTGGACTGGATATGCATCGGAAAATATTCGATCCAGCGCAACCCTGCTATACACACAGTATACAACATATACATAATTTTAAAAAAAACAATGCTTTGCTTGTTTTGCATGAAATGACGCATCCCGCAAATGTAAGAAGTTAGGCTATGAAATGCACATTATGATTTTATTTGGGGTTTTAGCCGCCTTTTCATCAATGTTATTTGAGGTTCTTCTTTGATTGGGCTGAATTAGTATACATTTCATTATAGTTTATTATTACAAATAATATTACGTAATCAACATGTTACAGATCACATTTATGAAGCAAATCGTGGTTAAATTTAGCTTATGCTTTGAAAAAGTCGCCAAAGACCAAATATGACTGTAAATTACAAAGTTTGGCCACATTTTAAAATACAAATGAAATTTTGAATTAATTAACTTTAGTGTTGTACAGAAAATTTGTAAAATGCACGTTCCAATATGTTTTTTATCACAAAAACATTTGACATTATATACTTTAGCACATCTTAGTAATAACACTGACATGGAAATTTCCAGCAGTTAGTTTTCCGGATATGAAATACCGACAGTAACCCATAATATAAAGCATGTCTTCTTAAGTAGATATTTGAATGAAATATAATAAGTAAAATGTTTCCTTTGGAATTATAAAAGTGTGTTGACGTAATTTTCAAAGAATTGATTTGCTTAAACTCTTAAATGAAAGTTTAATATTTGATTAGTTAGTCTTCAGGGACAGAAGCCAAATCTCAAGGCACCCAGTTCAGAGACCTGTACCAAATTACCTGTTCGGAACTTGCGGTGGAATGGAAATAAAAACGAAATAAATAGTTTCGCAGGTATCTATAACAACATGCGTGAGGGACAGTTAGCCTTAATAATTCTTTATTTAATTTTAAGTCAATTGAATTTTCACTTTGTAGCATATACGTAGAGCACAACTATTCTGAATTTACAAAGGGCCCACAATTAAGAAATAAATATTTTATTATTCTACTTAAATATGAAGTCAATAATTCATGTATTCATTAAGAAAACTAAATTTTCAAATAAAGTCGACTGGCATATTGATAAAAATCACTTAAAACATTTTTGTATAAAGTTTATACATTCATTTTAATATACTGTGCGATAGTCATTTTGGCTTAGCCATCCACGTGTGGGTTGACCTAACATCCGTTGAAAAAAGAAATTTCTTCAAAATAAGCTCATAAGAGATGACAAAATGCATAAAAATGAAAGATCAAGCAAAATCTTTACAGAACATGCAACTATAATTGGATCCAGTAATGGAATTTTTAAGTAATCGTGACTGCAAAACTTTTATTTACATCTGAAATTACATGCCTCAACGAAACAAACCAATCATAGCAACTAAGTTTGCGTAATCCTTTTCCCGTTTCATTATGCATTTGTCATTTCATCATTCAATTATATATATATATACAGGGTGGCCCATAAGTTTGTATACAGTTAATACAAACATTTAAATAACAAGAAATAGTGAATTAAAGACGTGGTTCGATTGAGTGGCCTCCTAGATCGCCTGATCTCACACCGATGGACTGCTTTCTATGGGGTGTTGCCAAAGATGATGTCTATGGCAGAAAGCCTACATCTGTTCCGGAAATGAAACAATACATAACTGATTCATTCAATCGTATCACGGAAAACAAAGAGCTGTGTTCCAAGGTATGTCGTGGTGTTGAACATCGTCTTGAAAAATGCGTTACCAATGAAGGAAAGCAATTTGAACATTTGTCTTAATCTTTGAATACATACTGTTTGTTTTTTATGTTTTTTTTGTTGTTTATGCTGTGTTTAATTCACTATTTCTTGTTATTTAAATGTTTGTATTAACTGTATACAAACTTATGGGCCACCCTGTATATATACATATAATTTATGATATACTTTTCTAACATTCGTCTATAATTATTAATTATAGAATCTGCTTACTCCTAACTCTTGTTAAAATTCTTGTGAGCTACAAAACGGTATAAAGATTATAGTTTTTAGATTAAAATGCTAAGTGAATAGATAAGCGCAAAGTCGTAATTTAATATTTACTATGAACCAACTTGGCTTACCTCATTCCGTAGGATTTTCTAACAAAGAAAAATTAATCAAATGTTTTTCAACAGCTTAAGCTCATTCTTTATGAAAAGCCGAGTGAATTCCAATCAGGGACCAGTAATCGCTAAATCTAAATCCATCAGAAACTACTTTTTGTGCTGTGAATTGTGTATAGAATCACCATTCTGCTGAAAGTCGTTAAGAAGTTGGTGGAGTTTAGAGTATATTGATGGCAATTGTATTTATCAGCCCAGAATTTTGTTGAATTTATGAAATGTGAGTATTCAAATTAAAAAAGTTAAATATCTTGAAATAGTGCTTTATAAAGGAAAACATAAATTCAATTCACGACTTTAGGTACTTCACTCAGCCCTTTATTAAAAGCAGTATATCAAGAAAACTAATGATATTAACTTTGCCATTGCTTTGGAGCAATTCTAGCGAACAATCACCTAAAAATATAAAAGTAACAGACTTATAACGAGCTTCTGTCCCGTTTCCTATTTGTTGGTATCACGCCTTTCCATGATAATGAAAATCATTGACTTCCGAAAAGTCAGAATCAATGAAGCTGACGGAGCTACGTATACGTTCTTGTTTAATTGGGAGAGGATTTGCGAAGTGCAACAAGCATGAAAAATCCCTTTGATAAGTTGATAATCACAGGTGACAAGCTTATTCAATATCATCATAGGTGATAAGGCACATAGTAGCACATATGGCACATATCAATTGAGTAAGAAGGAAAACCAACACTAGAAGCATTAGCTCTGTTTGGATTAAAGTGAATTGCAGCACTGATTGAACATAAATCTTTTCATATGTATCTAAGCCAGTTAAAATAAGTTTTTTCTATCCCAAGTCTATTCTACTCCACGAGTAATTAATATAACCCACTTACTTGCTATAGACTTTGACAATCAAGCAAATGAAACTTTAATTTTTATTACAGTATTGAATCGTATGTCTTTGAATAGGAAGTCTGGCTAAATGTTTATTTCACTGACTGGAGACTACTCGTAAAATCCAAATGTGTAACACATTGCAAATTTTCTATATATTTTTAAAACGAAGTCGTACATTGATTTGGATCGAGGTGACCAATTTTTCCATGAAAATTAACAACATAATAAATAGGCCAGCCATCATCAACTCCAACAGACCCATGGATTTGGACAAAAATTAGACGGGTTGGGTCGGATCGCGGGTCATCAGGTTGAAAAACTACTACAGATTTAAGGAAAAGTTTAAGTAGTTCAAACATTTGTATCTTAAAATTCTTCAAGACTTTAAATATTTATACATTTATTTATTGATTTTATATTATTTTTATTGATACTTTTATGTTAAAACATTTTGTCCTACCCTGTCTGAAATTGTAATGTTCATAAAATTGGATTGCCTTACAAAATAAATATGTCGTTCTTATCCTACAAAAACTATGACATATAATCATATATTAAAAGCCTATTAGTTTTTTCAAGCAGTTTTTCGAAAATTATTAAACGTAAGAATTATCTGTTTAAAGATAGAATATGCGCATTACTTAAAAGAGATTATGGGATTTAAGCTCTAAATTTTTTTGTAAAACCTGTTGAATTTTTTATATAAAATTATTAATGAGTAGCACGAACTGTCCATTCATGCTTTCGTTTTGGTTTTACACTGTAAAATTGCGCAAAAACACTATCGTGATAAGAACAGTATAATAGCTCTTTAGAGAAAATTTTATAGTTCCCTAAACCTTAAAAATATTTCCCTCTCGTTTTAAGAAATTAAGTGCACAACACATCTTTCACTGGAGAAATGTCACCCATGCAATTAAATTAGAGATTACCGTTAAAAGCAATTAGTCAGAGGTGGTAAGGTCGTAAACACAAGTCCCATTTAAGGAAAGTAATTGCTAGAATGTGGAATTTTATCAAACTGATAGAGGGAAATCTATTACTTGAAACGGAAAACGCCCGCAAAGCCAATTAAAACATTTACTGCAAACATACATTCTCCACCGTTTGTAAACTCCTTTTATCAATAAAAACTAAAACTATGTGCTTCATGCGTTTTTCATATACACCTTAGTAGAATATTTTTTGAATTTTTCATTGACTTTTTCTGAATAGCTCCGCTTTCAAACCCCAACGTAGATTACTATAATGTAGATAAGCACCATTTTAAAATGTAAATAAAAGTATAGATTTTCATTCCCAATTCGTGACTTACTTATTAGAAACATGCGACATCACATATTTTGGGTGCTTTTTATTAACTGATTCCGACCCAAGTACAATTTTTTTAATCGCGATCTATTCCCGCTAAGATTGGGTTCCGGTTCCATTGGATTTTGTCTAGTAAATCTATTGCTGGTACGGTACTGAGATAAAAATCCCAAAAATTGAGAATATAGTAATCAAGTTAGAATACTTTTAAGATACAAACTATTTTAGCAAATAGAACTTAAAGGCCAATTTTCAATTATCATTTGAAATTGAAAATTTTCCTGATCTCGTCCTGTGTTTTGTTTGACCCTGTCTGATTCTTCATTTATTGTTGATGGTAATGGTATTCGAGAATATTAAAGGCAGGGATCTCAAAATAAAATATAAAAAATTGATGCAGTCTGCTACATGCATGCAAAAACATGTCATGTACTTTTTCACCTGTTTCCAGATTCACCCCTTTTCACAATAGTTCCCCTATCCCAAAAATTCCAACTTATCTTGAAACACAAAGTCTGCTTACAACTACACAGATGTGGCTACCCTTGCTTATGTTAAATAAATCCTACTTCACTACATTAAGAAAATGTGTTATGTTTTTGATTATATAAATGTAAATACTTGTTTTCACTTTTAACCCATTTTTTAGAGAAAACCAAAAGTTCATATTTTCAAACAATGGACGTTTTGGCAATTTACAATTCAGTGAGGCTCGTGTCCGATAAAAATTCTTTAGTAGCAAAATTCAAATTCCTTCATTCAATTTTAGGATGGATGATGCATTTGTAATGTCCTAGATAGTTTGATTGATAACGTCAATTGCCAACCATCAAGTGCAATTGACGAACAGTCTAAATTTGTAGGGCAACAGTCGCAAACTTAAGTAATCAACAAGGTTAGACATAGATTCTTATATTTGGTAAAAGCAACCATTGTCAGTGGAAATATTTCATGTTAGAGAAATAAACGATATTACTAATGTCAGATTCAAGGAACCTAAACTTGATAATAAAAATTGAATTTAGCTTATATATTAAAATATTTTAAATTATTTGATTTATAATACATTGGAAATTGTATTTAAGTGGAAAATGCATAAAAAATATAATTTTTAATACAATAATGGATTTTATAAACCAACTGAAATTGTCTACAGAAACCACTTTATTAATTGGTGTTTTTATAACAAAGTCGACTTAGCTGTTTTCCAAAACTTGAAACTACTTCCTGTTTTGCTTCACCGTTTACATACCAAAAAATTGATTGTAGTGTCATTTGTGTTGTTAGTAAATTCCCTCAAAATCTCAGAGATTCAAAAAATGTAAGTAAGCAACAAGTAATCTAATAATATATTCAATCATGTTATGAGGGCATAGCATCAAATTTTTTACCGAAATAATTTTTTTGTTGTCGTCTTGAATTTTTAAGAGCAATTAGCAACAGAGAATGACCTGCAGTAATTATCATAGACTGTTCAAATAAATTTTTCAACAATTTTGTCTTCTAGTTTTCTGAACATAATTTTTAAATAGTCTTATACCTTAACTATCACCGATATTTTAAATTATATAGATTTAATGCCACCAAATCAATATGCTAAAAAAGGCCATGGCGTCCATATGAAACAGACAGACGCATTTTGGCAAAACATGCGAGAAAAAGGAAATTGTCAAAATATGTTTTTGTTTTTCTTTTCCCACATTTTACACATTTGCTATATGCAGAATTACTTTGTGTTTATTCGGGCAATAATGCAAATATATCAGTTGTTTATAATATCAATTTAGAAATAAGACTTAAATCTTTGTAAGGACAATACGTTTATTTGAAATCCTGATCCATTACTTGCACATCACTTTTCATAAAATCCTGCGTTCCCCCATGCTAGGAGATAATTCGAATTTTGACTGTAATTAAAATGTGCTAACAATGGGTTGACGGCTTAATTAAACAAGCGTTAATTCTGTAATACAAGTCATCTATGAGTTTTCGAGTGAGACGTAAGTTTAAATTTTGAAATGATTTGTTGTAAAATTTAAGAAAAAATGACTTTCAGTTGTTGACTGTTTTTTCAAGGTATGGCCCATAGATGAGCCTTGTTTGAAAATGAATATTTGCCCGTTCAACAGGATTTTTATCTGAATACAATTTATTTTTGCGTTTCTAATAATTGTAAACTTAATTATCACATTTCCTATTGTTTTGAGTTAGGGTGCAATGGCGAAAACAGTCAACAACTTTATTCAAACACTTGCTCCAGTTAGGTGTGATGTATCCAAAGTCAATCTAAATTGGAAGTGATATGAAAATCATATTTTTTTGAGATATGATCATGTAGCTATAGTCTATGATCCATCCGAGACAGCCGTAGCGTAATATATTCCATCTATTAACACTGAAAAATGAAAAGCCAGAGTGTTCTAAGTCTTTGTCTAGACGAAGACAAAGAATCCTAGGTTTATGCTAATTTCTGCTCCAATGATATTTAATATGAGAACACAATACTATCTTTTCATATGAAATCATGTTTGCTTATTGTTTTATGCAATATAACAAAATAGCACTTCCTCACACGAAATTGAATTTTAACACCCCATACCCGTCAAATTTTTTAAATTTCTATGATAATGAAATTTTAAACTACGCCAACATTTTCATACATTCTTTTTAATCTTGAAGTTGGAAATGTAGTGCTTAATTGATTATATATATATATATATATATA
>CABFPE010000189.1:255379-273323 GCA_900660155.1 Hofstenia miamia
ATATATATATATATATATATATATATATCACTGGTGACTTTAGCTTATTGGCAGAACAATATACTACGTACTGTTGGGATTATATTTTGTGTATTGAGACTAAAAAATTGTGTTTATTTTAAAAACTTTCATCAATGGCGTCTTTTGTTTGAATTATTATATAATGCATACACGCATTCATATCTATAATTAAATTTAGAGAAATTAATGCAGTGCTTTATTCATTAAATCTCCACTTTGGATTCTTTCACTATCGTTTTGCTTCGAACTAGTTATAGTCTTGCCGGCAGAAAACGATGAGATAAAATTTAATTTGTTTTATTTGATTCGAGAATTCATCAAAGGAATCTAAATTGCAACTTAACAATATTTAATAATCCTTCAAATCAGATATATTTATTATGTACATTTTGATGTAGAACTTGATGGAATGTAGGGCTTTTAGATAGTGGAATATCACTTCTCAGAAAAAAATACGCGAGGGGGTTGAAAATAATTTTGGGCTTATATTCGACAATAATTGCTCATTGTAACCTTGCTGTACGAAAATTGTATCAGTGAAAAATGGGAAAAAATATATTTCATTGAAGCATTTCTGTGAATTATTATCTGACGCAAATCATTACTAATTCTCAGAAAAACGTTGTTATATCTTAAAACAGCTATTTAAAAAGGAAAATATCTATTCTCTCAGAATATTGTTTTTGTGCTAAAAGAATTTCTACAAAAATTTTGATATGCTTGCATACCCATTGATCAATTAAGCATATATATATATATATATATATATGTATATATATATATATATATATATATATATATATATATATATATTCAGAGATTTTAAGGGGGCAATAAATACCTCTGTGGGAACAAAATGGATCGGATTGGGCGCAAAAAACGATTTTGATTAATGATTTCTCATGCTTTTAAGCAGTTATAAATAAAAGTGAGACGACATGAACTTGCTATGTGATGAAATCTTGATTAAATATAATCAACCACGTGCAACTGAGCACCTATAAGTTTAGGATTTTGGAGACGTCTAATGAATTTCTTCAAATTTTTATATATTTCATATATACACTGTATATGAATATAACTTAAAAAAAATTTCATTTGCAAAGTTTAATAATTTTTGCTGCTAGTTTTTAATTATCTTTAGTCTATATCTATACGAAACTAATTATTTTAATTCTGTGAGAAACATCAGTTGGCATGGAAGGAAGCAGGAAGTAATCATGAAGTACAGCTGCTTCACTTAAGAATAATCGTAAAAGCAAACAATAACTCTGTTGGTTACTAGTTGTTACAATTGTCTCACCCACAATTAATGACAGAAACAAAATTTTTAAACAATGAAAATATTCCTTTGATCATCGAATTTACAATTGAGTAGCTTTACATCAGACGTATACCTGCCTAGTTTCCTCCGTTTAATAAAGATAGTTTTATCAAAATTGATTGGTTTGGAAATGTCCATGTATGTTTTACATTGTCAAATTTCATTAAAGTGTATATTTTAATAATTTTCTAAACTTATATTTATAATCGCAAAGCATAGAGGGGTTCATTCAATTATGCCTCCGATTAACTAAAAAGAAACACAATACAAAAAATACAAAGCAATGCTAAAAGCGTTAGAGAGCCCCATCAAATAAATCCTCTTCCTATTACAAGGAGAATGTAGTGCCACTTTGATGCATAACATACACAGGTAAAGATACCTGCGCAATGATATATCTGACTGTGAAACCATCACTGAAAAAAATTTATGAATCTTCTAATCAAATATGTTGGAAAGGGGAGAAATTGTGATAATTTTCTATAGTGAAAACTTTGCAACTGCTTACATAGAAATTTGACAACTTATATTAGCACAATTCGACAAAACCCACTAAAATTCCCAATATTGCAAAATGTGTTCATGGAAGAATATGAGTTGATTCACGGCAATACTACTCAAATAGTTGAACATTGTGATCTTTTTGGGACAGGGTATCGAAGCCAGTTCTCCTTAAATCTTCAGTGTATCAAGTCCCAAATAATACCACACATCGAGAAGATATTGCTCAACTTTACAACTAAAGAAAAATGGGCTTGATAACATTAATAATATTGTTCGAGGATATAGCTCAAAATGCAAAACATGCAACTGATTATGCTGATGTATTGTTTCCGATAAACTCATGAATATCCAAACGATCAAATGATTATCATTTCATAATTAACAAGGAGTTGGGATATAAGTTTGTAGTGATTTGATTGAACAGGAATATTAATGTCATATTTGATGTAGTTTGCTCTAGAATTATGATCAGGAATTACTAATTTTTCAACAACAAACACGATTTTCACAGCTACCACTTTGAATGGTAGACAGCAAACTGAAAAAAGTCCTCTCTCAAAACATCAACATTTTTAATTTATAACTGAATTGTCCAGTAAAATTAATGTTAATTAGCTTAAACTTTTCCAAATTTATACTTTAAATCACCAACCTAACATTAATTCAAATATGCGTTCAAGAATTAGCATAGAATTGGCAAGAACATTAAAGTTTAAATTGATTTTCCTTCCATGGGGGATGAGTAAATTGCTTACAATTATACATGCGAATATATATATATATATATATATATATATATAGGGTGTTACAACAGCCTGTTCCGGATTTGATAAGAGGTTATAATTAAGCAATTATATTGACAATGTGCTATCCAGAACAAATTAAAACACTGTATTTACACTATTTAAAAGTCTAAAGTTTTGCCATCATTTTGTCGAATAATTTCAAGGCGATCTGGGAAAAATTTGACTAAGAATTCAAACAAGTCTTGTTTGGTACGTTTACATCTTTTCAGAACTCTACGTAGAACTTTCATTATAGTATTAGTTTGATTTTATATTTATATGACGTGCAGCTTTGAGAGTGGAGCGTTTATATTTATTTTCCACAAATTTTAATGCAACTTTTTTGAGATTCGATAAGTGCTGACTCTGGTCTACCAGTTCAAGGTTTGGTTGAAACTGTTTCGCAGTAATTTCTGTGTTCCAACTTTCGCTTACCCATCGATCAGTATGACCAATTTTTTCAGACATACATATTTTTGCTAGATTAAAAACATTATTGGTTGCTTAGACAGTGTAATCTGAGTTCAAATCTTTCTGCCAATCGAGTTCCAGAAATGCATTTGCGAAGCCATTGGATAGAGAAAAGCTTTAGCTTTGTATAATTTAGAATGTTCAACTATTCCAAATGAAATTCTTTGGATACATATCTACAATATATTAAATAAATATGAGGGAAATTAACCATGGAAAATATTACACTAAAAATAATCCACAAGGACTTATATTGTCATTTGAACTCCAGTGGCATTTACGTACACAGTATAGTAGACAGGGGCGTAGATTTCCAAGCGGAAAATACAAAAGCACTTTCTTAACATTTAATCTTTTTTAAACAAAACATTCCCTTCACTGAAAATATCTGTTTCTTTTACACAACTGAAACTTTGTATAATTCATTTTCTACCCCAATTACTCGCTTAAGTTAACAAAAATAGTTGTAATATCTTTATGTCCTTACCTATTTAGGGGGATCCCTCTCCCCTCAGGATCTACGCAAGTGATAATAGATTATTTTCACATGAAATGGCTAAATACTTAAGACACACTTTTTGAGGAAACATAAATATTGATGTGGATATAATTAATTTATTTTAAATCAACCATGAATGAATTTGATTAGATCTTAATATTAATATAAAAATGTCAGATTGGAGGTGTTACGGCATTCACTAGCTGCTGGTCAATTAAGAAAAATGTGAAGAGGAATTGAATTTTTCTTGTATAGAAAAGAACAATATTTTTGCCGCCTACAAGAAATCTGTTCAGATTTACTAAATAAAAAATTCTGCCGCGAACGAAGTGCAAATCCCAAGCGGATTTGATTGAAATGAGTTTGCGGCATGCTGTCAACATGAATAGCTAATGCACATTGAAGTTTTCATCAGTTCTTGTTAACTACTGTAACATTTTTAAATGAAGAAAACAGTTTTCCCCTTCCCATTTCCTTTAGCCTAGGGTCTTAAAAATATATTATAAATATTTCAACTTCTCCAAATTTTGATAAATTGTCACTAAGCAGTTAGTGACAATTGAGTCAGAGAACCGGCCCCATAACCTGATCCTAGTCATTAATCACACAGTAAATATTTGACCTGCGTTCTATTTACTAATTGTTACTAAAAAAGCACTTTACAACAATTTACAGGCATCTAAGAATTGCGGTATGAATTTTTAACCCACACCAGAGAATTAAATTTTCCTTATCCCTATTAAATTTTTTAAGCAATTTGAACAAATTGTTTATATTATGTGTTAATGTTTTTAAAATAATATTTATGTTAGTGTTTTCCTTAAGATGACCCGATAAAAATTATATGGAGTTGCTCGTAAAACGAGTACCTGTAAATTATAAATATTCCTTGGAAGAAATTTGGATTTTAGTTATCTTCAATGTCAGTTGCTAAGTGTATGCTGGGTGTAGATAAATGTTGATATAGAGAAGCACATATGTGATGTGTACATTTTAGATTTTTTGTATCTCATTTCAAATTGAAATTCTTAATTTTATTTAGGATAAAGCGAACTTGAATAATCCGCAGTGAAATGTGTGAGAGTGTGTGGCAATTATAAAAATATGAAATTTCATAATGCCACAAAATAGCTTAAAAGCTTTTTGCTAAAATCTATATAAAAGTTTTTTAATAAATTTGTACTGTGATAAAGGCGTTTTTGAAAATTATTTTGAGAGAATAGAAACCCCGCCTCTAGAATATTAAGTTTATGTTTCCATTATTCCTGAAACTATTAATGATAGAACCTCTTTAGTAGAAATGCTTTGATAGATTACTTCATACTTTGTCTTTAACAAGAATCTATTTTTCTATTATATATATATATATATATATATATATATATAATAGAAATAATATGAGCAATAAATATTTTTTGATTTGTGTTTTTAATCACTCATGTTTATAGGCCCTACTTCCAAAACGTAGGCTATTAATAATTCAACTATTTAAGAAATACATTAACAATAATTTCCAGTAAAAATACTCAAATGCATATCTTTAAAACAAACTGTTAATAAAATTGTTATTTCTCATTATTTACAGATGCGTTTCAATTTTACGAGGTGACTTGCAAAAATCTCATTTCCCTGAAAAATATAATCTTCCATGTTAAAAGCAGACAGTTGAAATATCAGTGGCTGTTTGCATTTCTCAGATAGCCATGGCATTTTCTTTGTATGTCCTTGAGAATATCTCTGTTAATACGAAAAAAAGTATAAACTAAGCTTAATTATAAACTATCAGATGTATGATAACAACCTTTACATTTTGCCATAACTATTTGAAAGTGGGCCAAATTATGTTTTCCAAAATGTTTCACAATCTTGTTTAGATAGACCCAACTACAAGGTATTGTATAAACAGACAATAACTTGCGTGTTGAAGATAAGGTAATCTTTGATAAGCACTAACTATTGCTGTAAACTAACCATGTTGAATCTTTTTATTATCCAGGAAATTTATTGATCATAATTATTATTACTTCTAGTAAATAAAAAAAGAATAAATAACCTAAAGTTTAAATCTGGACATTGGCGGTTTCATGATTACTGAAGACCATCTTAAATGCCCATTGAAAACCATGTTCGATTATAGTGAATATTTCAAGTGGATAACTTGTCCGACATCTTGCAACTAGCATTGAATGCATCAATTATAATCGAATTCAGTCTTATGCCTTGATCGGCATTCATCAAAATGATAAATAGAGATAGCACTTTCTGAATGTTTCAAACACCCCACCCCTAAGTGACTCCAAATAAAGCTTTAAAAACTGTTTATCATAATCTCAAATATTTGTGGGTTGGATAAAAGATAGAAAAGTCTACAATTAAAATGATGGAAAAAATTATTTACTTCGAGGTAGCAGCAAAGAATGCTAAACCTCGAGGAACTTCAAGATCGCACCAGCATGTTTCAAACGTTTTAGTGTTTGTTGTCTTTCGAGAATATGATCCTGCTTTTCAAAGAAATTATGTATGGTTGGATAATGAAATAAGTTCACGAACTTTGCTATTATAAACAGAAAGGTTTTCCTCCTTTTCAATTTTACAATGAATTTGATTCATTAGTAAGCAATATATTTTAAAAAAATTGTTAACTTAGAAGACTTTCAATCTCATATGCCTAGAGTAACGGGAGTTTGTAGATATTAATATATGTTTACAAATTGTTTGACACTTTGTAAACAGGATGTCCTAATACTTCAAAAGCTCAAGCAAACGTTCACTCTCAGTCATGAATTTATTCAGTTCAATTTTGAAAAATTCTTTATATAATCATGTGTAAACAAAAGTTAATTTAAAATTTTCCAAACGTAAACATGATACATCGAAATCTCGATCAGTATTTTGTATGAATTCACATAACTACAAAATTAACTTCGTTTTGAAGTATTCACAGAAAAAATTGTAAACAATAATTGTTCCTTGATATTATATTGAGTTTGCAAGAAATAATTAAGAAAATTAAACCAAAAATTGGCAATTTTTGCACCAGAGTTTGGTTGCTGTGACAAAGAAAAAAGCATTTTTTAATGGATCTCAAGATATTCTCATTATATTTTTGAAATAATTTGCAAAAATTGGCTGCCTTGAAGCTTAAGAGTTATTTACATCTATGGCATATAGCATTTGCGGTGCATCTTGTTAAAGATTTTTTATACTATTCATATAAGAACTATTGATATGTATGTTATTATAATAAGTTTAAGAGAAAGAATTAAAGTGCATACAGCGACTTGTACGCTTGATTCTGTAAATTTCCTTAAGCATTAACGATTTCATTAGTTTACAACTAGAATGTGAAACGTAAAGAATAGCAAAAACCGATGAAAAGAATAAGAGTGTCTTTAAAAAATGACATGTTGAAGTGTAAAAGAACCGTCTATGCCATCAAAGATAAAAAATAAAACCTCTAAAAACAGCTTTGACAGTCAGTTTTTAAATAAATTTCTTCATTCCTTCCACGGTTTTATGAGAAATATAAATTTGGGGCGTGTACTAATTGTCGCGTGAGGAGTTAATTTTAAAAACACCAAATGAATTTTCCACTCATTACACCATTATAACCGAATGGAGGTAATAGAATTTAATGGAAAATTATTGTAATAATGCTCAAATTGGATAATTAGTGGCATTGACACATTATTATGAAACATAAATGAATTTTTAAAACAACAAAATTCCAGCAAATTTTATGTAACCTTCGTCGAAGCATTTTAATTCAGTATTGAATGTAAATTGTATTGTTATAATAAACGAGTTGGTAGCCAAACCAAGCACGCCTTAAACCTGAGTAATTAATTTTTAATTATGAATGTTGCAGAATATTACATTTGATAATATTCGTTCACACTCACAGAAATAATGTCTTGTTTTTCCAAGAAATCAATTTCTTATTTCAAAATTGAAATTGAATTTCTTATTTCTTAGACATAATTTTGTTAATTTAGAATTTTGCTGGCTTTTGTAGTGGAACTATATCCTATCTTATAATATTTTGGAATAATTTATTACTAATATTTGCAAAATTTAAATATTTATTTATAGTTATTTCAAAAAACGATTTGTGCATCTAATTATAATATCATAACTTAATATTTTATAAAAGCGAAAGAATTTATTAATTGTTATTACATATACATAGAATGAGATTTGATCATATTTACTTGTAATGATTAGAGTAAATGGAATTCTGTCAATGTTTTGAGAGATTGTGTTCATGGCATTAAAAAAACTCATGTATGGTCACAAGAAGTGAGGTGACTGATTTTACACTATTTGCATTGCTAAAAAATATTTTATAAAAATTTTTTTTCGAGCTATAAAAATCTCTTATATTTTAAACTAGAAGTTATTTTCTTGGTGTTAGGATGTAATTTATAAAGTACTATTTCAGGAGATTAATTACTCAAGAGTAGTGTTTAAAGAGGAAATTCTTTTCTTTACAGGAGAAAAATTAATTAAATATAAGAAATTAATTTTTTGAAATTTCATAAAAGTTCAAGATATTTTTTCATAGACAAAAGAATTACTTTTTTACCAGCAACCAGTGGCGTCCGCAAGAAGAGAACATGGTGGGATGGCCTCTCTTCCTCAAGTTTTCAAAATTTATTTTGATTGGTTAAATCAAAAAAAATTGTGCAAGATACTAAAAAAATTAAGAACTAATGCCGTGAAATGCTTTTTTAGGGTCTATTTCTTCAATATTTTGATAATGACTAAGATGTTACCCCTCAATCATATGTACGTCCCTGCTACCAATTGCAGTTTTAGGAAAAATTTCATTTGAAAAGCCTGTGTTTAAACAAATGCATGTAAGTATGACATTTGTTTTGATGAATGTTAAATATATTTCTATTTTCACTAATTGAATATCATCTGATACTGCCGCATCCGAGAGAGAAACTTCAAACCCCTATGAGGTCATTGTGCGAATTACTAAAATTTAGTATTTTTTCCACTTAAAGATAATAAATAATTCTCGCTTCTTTACTGAAAGTAGCAATGTTTTTCACAATTCCACACAAATGTCATATCATGTAATTTCCATGTATACATTCATCAAGAATATATTTTGAATTGGTTCCAATTTATTGTTTTAAATTTTGTAAGCTGCGTTAACAAGACATTCAATACTTACAAAGCTTTGTGGCTTATAACTGCCACCTTTATAAAATATAAATAATTAGCTAAATAACTATTCATCTCTAAAGTAGAACAAAGCCTCCTTTAACTAAACATCTTTGATAGCCAAAACAGTGGAAGTAAATTGAAAGTTATTCTTATGTTTTCTTTACTTTAAAAACATAGTCAAAGTCGCCTATGTTAATTAAAATACTTCAAAACAAACAGGGCATTGGAAACCTATCCTTACACTTGCTTTGGTAGCATTTTCTAGTTTGAGCCTCCCATAATAAACTTCAAATTACTTCATTTAATGAGGAAATATTCCTAAGCCTTATCACAGTGGGAAGTATCTTACATCATCAATGGATAAACATTAATAAAAATGAAGGGAAACGCTCTCTAGGACAGCTATATAAGTTACAATACTTGTTAAAGATCCACAATAATTGCTTCATACATTCCAAGCAGCTAGTAATATTTGTTTCAATAAATGCTATGCAAATTAATTCTAAAAACACATTAAGAACCTTTACTTATTTCCATAATGAGAGGCAAATACATGCAAGTCCATTTACATTGATGCTCCCTTTCAATTTGCAGTTGTTGAGATTTTCTTTCTCCCACATAGTGTTTTACTTTGAAATATCTTTGTTAAATCATTCTAAGGAAGAAATGAAATTCTCAGTGTTAAATATCTTGACTTGAATTTAAACTATTCTTGTTCATCATATTCATGCGGTAGTAAATATCTAAGCATGAAAACTCTGTGATATAAGAACTGACCGGGCATTGCTGAAAGCATAAAATTCCGAATATATTCTTGCTAGAAATTGTCTCATTTTCTAAGACATTAATGATTAATGGCTATATTTTTACTAAAGCGTTGCTTTTTTGATTCAATTAATACTATAACACCAATACAAGTTACCAAATGTTTCCTACTCATTTCACTTTAATAACACTTCCTCCCAACTAAAAATAAAGCTTTTTGATAGTAATGTCATAGTTAAAATAGGTGTGTCTTACAACATGAGATGCAAGTTTCGTTTAATAAATTTTCTGACTTAAAAATTAAAAATATTTTTTCAAAAAACATTGTATTTTGTAGTTCTATTTAAATCAACATTCTAGGAACAACTAGCAAAACTAATGGAGTATCAGTTCTAAGATTGGTACAAAAATGGATATTAGCATGTATGATATTATCAAGATCCATACTTCTATAAGTAGTAGTATGATACAGAACAGCGCTCCTTAACTATGGATATCCACTAGTTCAATATATGTAAAATATGCATCCTGGCATTCTTTTAAAGGTGCAAAACTTTTTTCCTCATTTGCAAGAATCCAATTAGGAAATTTTTAAGTCGTAAGGCATGGGCATGCTTGAGTGCAAAGTTGAATATTTTTTAAGCGTATTGCTGTTGCTGAATAAATTGAAAAGTTTAACTATTTTTCTCTTCAAAATTTCGAATTTTAGAGAAAGATTTAAATTCCCTCCTTCTCACAATGGTACACCTCTTCGCGAATTAAAAGAGGACTCACCTCTATGACGTGGGGACATGGTGGAATGTCCCCCCGTCATGTTTCCAAATTTGATTTTGACTGGATAAATCAAAAAATTTTTCGGAAACAATTGAAAAACTTAAAATCTAGGATCGTGAAATGCATTCTTTAGCGTCTATTTTCTCAATATTTTCTCAATATTTTTGACCCGCATTGGGTAATGACGGATTCTGTCCCCCCCCGTCAGAAAATCCTGAATACGCCCCTGAATATTGCTATTTTTATTTCTTTTTGTTATCTCAAAGCTACAATTTTATAGATTGGTAATCTTAACATTAACCTTGATCTTTGAACGTTTTGAAGATTTGTGCCTCCTCTGATTCTATAGCACTGACCCTGTTTATATTGGTTAATTTAATTTCTATAATGACTTTATTAAGTTGTTTGACTGTGTTGCCATTTTATTTCAAAATTCCAGTATAATTCAACTAATAATAGTTGTTTATTTCTATAATTTCATTTTGCAAAAAATTTAATATTCCAAATTCCATAGCCATGATGTACTCGTTTTAGGGTTTTACTCAGATTTATGTGATTTTTTATAGGCTTTAAAACATTAAAACATTAAAAACATATTTTCTTGAAATTCATTGCTAGTTTTTCTATTTTATCATTTTGAGCTAATTACATATATTCTTCCAAATACAATAGATCCATTTAATACACATATTTCGGAAACAGAGAGAACGTTTCTATACATAGAGAGAAACTACTAATATTATTTTACAGAATGTTTTTTTCTCTAAATTTATTATTTCAAAGTTTATTCACTTCCTTAACATTTCTGGTCTGCCAATACGATTTTCAAATTCACCGGTGTAGCGCACAAATAAGTATTTCGCTTAAATCTTGCGTTATTTTTAGTAAAGATATGTTAGTAGAGTTTTGAAATTGAAAGTGCAATGAATACCTTACTGCGTATTCACAAAAACTTAATGCAATGCTGAATAAATAAATTTCAGAACAAACAGTTGTTGAATCAATATTAGTTGTTTGAAAAGATCAGATAACCCTTGAATTTTTTTCAATAATGACTTGTAATTTATGTTTCTAATAATGACATTATTCATAAGTATATGAGCTTATAGTCAAGGTTTGCCTGTATCCTTAATTTTATGTCACGATTGAATAAACTACCTCATAGAGTTTATCTAAAAGGAACTTGGAACATAATTCAAGTAAAAGGAAGCCTCAAAAGTAAATTGAAAATAAGTTTTTGCATTACGTTCATATATATGAAACTTCTTTTACTATTTTTTAATTTTATGTAAATGTAGACAAATGATGCATCATAAATTTGAATTATTAATGTGCATAAGAAGCGCTGTCAACATTGATTTACAAGCATACATAAAATATCAAATATATAACTATTAATTAAAATTTTTTATTTTATACAATCTTAAGCAAAATTTATCATTTTTTAAAAGTTTTAATAGGTGATTTGTTAATTTTTGAAGACGCAAAGTGACTTACATTATATATATATATATATATATATATATATATAAATTATAAATCTCTAGCCATTACCAAGGGAAACTAGTAGTATTAGGGGCATTTTTTGTGAATAATGCTGATATGCTTGATCTAAAAACGAATTCATTTCTCACATTTAGATACATTTAGAATATGTTTGAAAAATTTCAAAACACCTTGAAAGAAGTAAAAAAATTTATGTTGATTGGAAAAGGGTTGAAAAATAAATATACTAAAATATCATAGAAAAATATTATTGTTCCCTTGGTCATTACATAATGAAAGCCATGCTGGGCTAAAATTCCGATATATTGTTAATATGCATTATATATATTTGAAATATTTACTAGGAAACAGTTAGTTATTTTAAAAAAATTTAAAATAATTTTGGAAAATATCATGCAAAGACAATGAAGGAAATCAGTTGACTTCCTTTTGTAATGAACATCCTGCACAATTCATTTATTAGCTATTTCTTAAAACTGCAGTTAATTCATTTTAACAATTTTTATAAAAAAAACTTACAATTTCTTCGGTTGAATTAATAATTCCGTTGAAGCGTCTGCGGTCGTATGATTAAGTATTTGGGAAAATGCCGACATTGGGAGTTAAGCGGCGTAATTAGCCAATACGATTGCAGCCAATACTTAACGAGAAAGTCTCTTCTAATGAACGGATAGTTGATATGGATTATAAATTACCATCACACGTTTAACTTGCCTACCATTTAATCTAATTGCAAATGTAGCTTTGGGTGGTAAATTTTAAATCTAAAATCAATTATTCGGTTCGTTCAAAGATAGAAGCTTAGCCAGAATAACAAAAATTGATTGAGATCCAACTTTTTTCCTCTAATCAAATTAACAATAATTTACAAAATAATTAAAATTATGGACTTAATTTTCATTTCATTGCTCAACTAATATTCAATTTAATGCTATTAAGTTTCTTATGTACTACTTATTAGCAGACTATTTTTATAAAATCATTCATAGTGCCGAATCTTAAAAAACAATTTGGTCGCATTTGTAAAAATTTTTAACTAAGCTGTTGATATGTTAAAGCATCAGGCTTTAGAATGAAAGAAGTAAGATTAGAATGACTTTGATCTAAAAAGAAATGAATCACTGAAGCAAGAATTCAGAATATATTTTCCTTCCAAAAAGTCATCGTGATTAATTAAAAACAATTGAAAATTTAGATCTTATAAAAATGTGCAAAATAAATATATACTTTGAGAGCAGCACTGTCAACCATACATTGAAAAACAGTTGTTCTCAAGATGCGGTTAATGTTCAAGTGAGGTCTCATATATTTTGAACAACAAGTAAAAAAATCTTTTTCATTACAGTATTCAAACAATGATTCGATGCAAAAATTTAAAGGGGTCTTAATTAGGTTAAGACTGCTTAATCTACTAAACTTATACATGGTAGCAGAGAGTAATCAATGTCATCGACTTTGAAAACTCCACCTTCGTTTGATCCTCAAATCAATGTTTATGCAAAATGAAAGAAAGATGTCGAATTATGAAACATTGTAACAGATTTGGAGAAAAAGAAGCGTGGTCCTCTTATTATGCTAGTTGAAAGGACCTGCTAAAGAAGTAAGTCATTCTTTATCTATAAACCAATTGAATAAAGAGTTGGTTTTGAAACATTGCTCGCCGCACTAGATAAAAGTTTCAAAGAGTCTAAGGACAGTAGGGCCTTTGAAGCGTTTCTTGAGTTCAAACACTTACGTAATAATGACAAAATTCATGATTTAATTCTCAAGTTTGAACACATTGTGAACAAAATGAAACAGCATAACATGAAATTAAGCGATGCAGTACTAGCAGCTGAAATGCTTCACAAATGTAATCTTCCGGATCATGAACTGCGTATTGTTTGACCTTCATCTGAGTTGAAATTGGAAAAGATTAAAGCTGCTATATTAAGAATTGGCACTACATTTGAGTTTGGCGGTGAGGACATTGAATATGGTATTGAACTAAAATATTATTCGCAATGTAAGCAGATCGTTTAGTCAACTTTATGGAACAACAATTCAAATCGATTTGGGCGCGTAATCGTTTCAGTCTAGTTGCGGTCGTAGAGGAATATACGGACCCAGTCACTTGAATCCTTGTAATAACTGTGGCTCTAGTCAGATTTGGCGTTATGATTGTTCTGATTTGAACTGAATGCAAACTTTGAATGTAATTTTGTTGCTAGAGCAGAGGAAATTAAAATGGCCCAAATGCAAATAGTGATGAAACTGATGCAACTTTCTTTATTTACTTTGGTGATATTCAAAAATTGAATCAACATGAACACTTTCTTGGTCTAGTGGATAGCGCTTGTATTATTACAGTATATTAGTTGTGGTTTGAACGACATCAATTACTGCAAAGATGACTATTAATGAATTTAAATCTAGCAAATCTAATCATTTGTATTTGGTGATGTTCGTCCTAAAAAGGCTTTATATCAAGTTGTGCTTTCTGTGATTGTTCGTGGGCAATATAGATGCATCAATGTAGATATTGTGTTAGGCTCATTGCTCCTATTGATTTCCAAATCCTCGTTAAAGCGAATGAAAGCTATAATCGATGCTGACAAAGATCAAATTGTGATTGACGGATATGTGAAATTAAATCCAATCATAACTTTTAACACCAATCTTCGAACAAAAATACACATATATAACACTATGATAAAATCTAAATTCACCTACTCTTCTCAAATATGGTATTGCAATTCCTCGAATCTTAACATACTTGAAAAACTGCAAAGACGCTGTACAAAATGGATAACACTACTTGGAAATTATAAGGAAAGACTATTTAAGCTGAACATATTGCCTATTTCTTTGTATTTAGAAATTTCAGATCTGCTTTACCTCAACAAACTTTTAAACCATAAAGTAGGTTTAAATTACAAAAAATTTCATTGACATCAACCAAAACACTTTTCACGTCAAAGTATCTGAATAAAAAATCTACAATTAATTTATTTTTCCCCAGAATTGTTAAAGTAGCAAATTATGTGCATCTCCATACTGAGATTGATCTATTCGGTTATCCAAAAGAGTTTTCGAACGCATTAAAATCATTTTTTGGAATTATTTCTCGAAATATTACAGCATTACTAATCGTTGTTCTTTTCATCTTACATGCAATTGCTCTTGTTGCAAGGAAAAGACCTCTTATATATTTTGTACATAACTATATATTTGCAACTTTTTTAGAAAGTAAAGTCTTTTAATAAAATAATAAAAACAGTTCATTACGCAATTCCTTTATGTACAAATGGAGGTGGCTTTGTTGATGTAAGAGAGATGAACTCGGTTTTATTTTCAATCAAAAATGCAACTCTTTCAAAGTCACAACTGAATAAGATCCAGTTTGGTAATCAAGGTGCAGAGAAAATGTTGAAATTTCTTCAGTCAACTGGCTTAGACGTTGACAAAGCTGCATTAGGTAGTATAAATTCCAACTTTTCTATATGCCTGCAAGCAAAAAAGGCTAAACTTTGTCCTGCTGTTACCTTACCCCTAGCTCAGGACTTCAATCAAATTTTGGGAATGTACTTGTTCTGGTTGGATTTGCGTTGTGTTAAGCAAAAAGGTTTTTGCGTTTTACATGTTATTGACCTATTTTCCAGGTTTAGTGTATGTGTTGCATTACCATAAAAATCATCGAAATCTGTTGAAACTGCATTTCTTTCCGATTGGGTTATGATATTTGGCAGTGCCGATCGAATACTTGCTGATAATGGTGGTGAGTTTGTATCTGAAAACTTTGTTAACTTAATGGAGAAACTCAATATTGAATTTTATACGACAGCACCTTATTCCCCTTTTTCCAAAAAAAAGGGATAAAAGGCATAACGGAGTGGTTAAAGAAACTGTTGTTCGGGTATTCATGGGAGAACCTTTTTCAAGAATTCAAGATGTTCCTAAAGCTTCTACAATCGCAAAGAATTGCATGCCAAATCGTGAAGGATATTCACAATTTTAGTTGTTTTTTGTCCGAAATCCGGTTATTACGGATGATCTTCCCGCTCTTGAAGATTTCACTATCAGCAAAGCTTCTGCTCGTCATATAATCGGGCTAGAACGAGTTCGTGAAGCCTTTCACCAAGCCGGTTGCTCGCAAAAACTTCGCAGAGCTTTGTATCGCAAAACACGCAATTTCAGAGAAGCCATTGCAATACTAGATAAAGTATTCTTATCCAGAGATAGGAAATTTTGGGCGTGGACCCGGCTATGTTATGGCAGTGAATTCTAGTGAAGTATTGATTAAATTTGGTTGTCGTTATATCCGATGTCATTTTAATTCCATTCAAAAGGTTATAGCTGGGAGTTCTTTCTCCTTTCTGACAAGAAAAAAAGTGTGGGTCAATAGGTGATAGTGAATGGTTATTCATTTGATTCACATTGCATTTATGATAGCAGTAGTATCTCTAATAAATAAATCGAGAGTTTCTTAGTTGATTCACATCCCATTGATGATGATAGTAGTAGCGATGAAAATTCAGCAGAGGATGACAACAATTGTATAGAAGGAGATCATGTTCAACAAAGATATCATCTCCAAGATCGCCCCGTTCCTATTCATTTTGGAGAACATCATGTACATTATGCTGCTGATGTAAATGAACGAAATGAATAGTGTAAGAGGATATCAAGATAAAGAAGTTCCTGAATCTTACTCTCCAATGTGTTTTAGACCAGTTGCTCGGATATTGCTTTCACTTTCGTCTTTTAGTTGGCACGTTTATGTTCTTGATGTTAGGACAGCTTTCCTTCAAAGTAAGGAATTTGACCATTCTGTTTATTTTCAACCACCAATTGAGGCTGATTTTTCTCATAATATTACATGGAGTTTGCGAACTGTCGTTTATGGGCTTACCGACGCTTCAAAGATGTGGTACGAGACAGTTACTGAAAGCTTATCCAAACTTGGTGGTGTTGAGTGTTCTGCTGATCGTGTTTTGTATATTTTTAGTGATAGTTCCTCAATTCTCCGTGGTACAATAATGATAAATGTAGATGATTTGATATTTCCGGGTGAAAGTCTTTTGGCTGGATTATATAATTAAAAAATTTTGTGCTTAGTTCACAGTGGGAAAAATACTTCAAGTTAATAATCATTGGTTTATATTTCTGGGAATTAGCTTACGAGAAAACATAACCGGTTTTGATTTCTCAGGAAGATTACATAAATACGTTATGTGAAATTGATAATCTATCGAATTATCATACTGCAACTGGAAACTGCTTTAGATGTCAGCTGTTAGTTGTTCTGAGTTTAGTTTTGAAGTTGCTGAGATGCTATCACAAAATTGGTCTTCAAGTGAATTTTGGCTTCATAAAGTTACCAAATTAATACGTTCTTTGAAACATGAAAGCCTATTTTGTCGTTTATCAGGAGTTTGCAAAATTATTCACTAGATGTATATTCTGGAAATCCTAGCTTGGGAGGATTCATGTTGTTCTGGGATGCCGTTTGATATTTTGATCCTCCAAAAAGCTACACAGAACTGTCCGTGGCACACTATCAGCAGAAACCATAACGTTAGTTGATGCGTTGGACTCATACTGTCATATTCGACACATTATTTATGCTATTAGTAAACGGTTTACTATTAAAGTGTTCATACTCCAACTCACTGATTTGCGGTGTTCAATCTGGTGGAGATCCTGTGTAAAAACGTTTTGTTATTGATTTTAATTATATTCGCGATGTTATCTATCGTTCTGAGTGGACACTAAATTTTATTAATGGAAATCCATGTTAGCCGATGATTTGACAAAGTATAGCAAATTCTCCAAATCAACAATTCAAGAACTGGTTTTATTAAGAAGGAAAGATTGGGGGAATGTGAACTCCAATTAGATTGGATTACTTCACTTCGCATGCTACAAACCATCTGCTAACAGTCTTGTTATAATTTGTTTTAAGTGTTCTATTTTTAACTAAATGTAAACAATTGTACAATAAAGGTCATATTTTTACATGTGTTAAACTTTTACAATAAGATCATAGGATAACTAAAACATTAAAGTTTTTTCATTTTCCTGTATTATAGTGCATATCACGCCTCCAATATATATATATATATATATATATATATA
>CABFPE010000189.1:273454-284985 GCA_900660155.1 Hofstenia miamia
TATATATATATATATATATATATATATATATTCCATAAAAATGTTTTTCTAGTGTTTCAAAACCCTACAATTTGACGTATCAAAAAACAAAGAAAAACAGCAATCTACAAAAAATTGAAGAGTCAAAGTTTTCAAAAACATGAAAATAAATTTTGTTGATGCAAATATTCTCGAAGTCAATGAGATGACCGATGTGAGCATGAATTGTAGCCACATTTGACAGTCTCTCCTCGTTCTGTAAGACTCCAAGTTGTGCTTAAGACGCATCACACTTCCTGATTGCTCGCAAGAATATATGTTGAAAAGAAAATGGCAGATCACAATGTGTAGATGATGTTGCAATATCATTATAAACTTCTAAGCTTTCTTTTTTGCTACTTACAATTTTGAGAGAGTAGATCATCATAGTATTTTTCTGGCATTGTCTCAAAATTGGTTTTATTTGCCTGTTTACACCATTCCAGATATAATGACAGGGCTCCAACTTTGCTTAAAACACAAAGTTGTTTACGAAAGTCTTCAATGATCTTATATCAAAAGGGAATTCTTAAAATATGCTGTAAACATTGAAAACATTTTCTTCTTTCAACACTAACTCAAATTTGTGATTTTTGAAAAAGTGAAGTTGCCTGACGTGGTAGAAAATACGTCCCTGTTAATTTTTTAGCATTGCCGCATCAGTGGTTGCTTATTATACTTTGTCGGTGAAAAAATTTCAACTAATTTTCTTATTTCTTGGTATTTGCCAATAAGGCCATTGACCAATTCTAAAGCATTATATATATATATATATATTTATATATATAATTTATTATGTATAGAATGACATATAATTAAGATTTGAGTAATGCCACTCAAACACCAGTAAATAGATACAAATCAATGCAAATTTTCAAAGTCGCACATTCTCTTTAAACGAGATATTTCCTGCCTTACTTTCAACATTAAGAATGGGGTGCGCAAAATTTACATTAGATATGCATATACTTCAGGAACCGCGAAGCAGCGGGGGAATAGCGCTTATTCGGGTGATCGTATATTTTCAACTGAAAGCGTAATAAACAGAGTGAGAAACGGGTCGATCTGTCCCGAATCGCATGTCGGGTTATGGGTCACTTTTAGACGGGTTGGAGGATCGGGTCTCAGATTATTTACAATCGTTAGAATGGAAGAACACGAACAGTTTAATGAACAATTTGAAAAGTCAAATCTTTGGATCTTTGAAATTCTTAATTATTTTCCTAATGTTTTTATTGATACTTTTATTCTAAAGAATTTTGTGAGTATTATACTAGCAATCTTTCTTTCATCGGGTCGGTTTAAGGGTCATTGTTAGACGGGTTAAAAAATGAGACGTTTTCCACTTCGGTATTATAAATTACTGGGAGGTTATAATAGCAATATAAGGCAATAACAACTTAATGATGTTGCTATTTTGAACCCCCAAAATTAATAGTATTATCTTACAAACTTCAGTTTATGTAATTCTCATCATATGCATATATCTTCCTCCCTCTTCATCATAGTATCGTCCAAATATTGATACTTCAATTCATTCACTTAATCACATTAAGTGAAAATTTGAATCATATCAACCAATATTCTATATCTTTGGATAAATCAATTATTTTGCTCTTTCTTGTTATTTACTCTTTCCTTATTATTTCAGAATTTTTAACTAATAAATNATATAATTTATTATGTATAGAATGACATATAATTAAGATTTGAGTAATGCCACTCAAACACCAGTAAATAGATACAAATCAATGCAAATTTTCAAAGTCGCACATTCTCTTTAAACGAGATATTTCCTGCCTTACTTTCAACATTAAGAATGGGGTGCGCAAAATTTACATTAGATATGCATATACTTCAGGAACCGCGAAGCAGCGGGGGAATAGCGCTTATTCGGGTGATCGTATATTTTCAACTGAAAGCGTAATAAACAGAGTGAGAAACGGGTCGATCTGTCCCGAATCGCATGTCGGGTTATGGGTCACTTTTAGACGGGTTGGAGGATCGGGTCTCAGATTATTTACAATCGTTAGAATGGAAGAACACGAACAGTTTAATGAACAATTTGAAAAGTCAAATCTTTGGATCTTTGAAATTCTTAATTATTTTCCTAATGTTTTTATTGATACTTTTATTCTAAAGAATTTTGTGAGTATTATACTAGCAATCTTTCTTTCATCGGGTCGGTTTAAGGGTCATTGTTAGACGGGTTAAAAAATGAGACGTTTTCCACTTCGGTATTATAAATTACTGGGAGGTTATAATAGCAATATAAGGCAATAACAACTTAATGATGTTGCTATTTTGAACCCCCAAAATTAATAGTATTATCTTACAAACTTCAGTTTATGTAATTCTCATCATATGCATATATCTTCCTCCCTCTTCATCATAGTATCGTCCAAATATTGATACTTCAATTCATTCACTTAATCACATTAAGTGAAAATTTGAATCATATCAACCAATATTCTATATCTTTGGATAAATCAATTATTTTGCTCTTTCTTGTTATTTACTCTTTCCTTATTATTTCAGAATTTTTAACTAATAAATTAAACATATGTAGTGGCAAAGATTCAAGTTGCATAATTCGCCTTTGAATACCATTTTTTCGCCAAACGAATTTTTTTTTCTCCACAATATTCACAGCCTCTCAAACAACAACTTGTCAAGAGCAGGATTTTTCAAGAGGGCTTTAACTAAGACTCTCAGCAACTTAGATGTATTGTAGGGTGTTAGGGGGTCCACACCAAATACCAGCACCAGATGATTTTTCAAAAGACTATCTATTCTCATGTTGAGTGAGGTAACTGATATGAAATTTTACTCATATAAATATTTTATTTTATAGTAATGTAGTAGTTTACACTCGCGAAAGTAGACAGTAAAGCAGAATTCATTATCATTAATATATTGTTGATAAATATATATATATATATATATCGCTTTTTGTTTAGCCCTCAGCATATATCTCGCTTTTTGTTGCAGGTTGCAGTTTCATCTCTCTCGAATTGTTGCAAATTCAAACACTTAAAGAGTCAATGCACAGTGATTTACTTGCGCCATTTGCAATGAAAATCACCATGTAACAAAATGTACAGTTAGAAATGAAAAAATCAAGCATAAATGTGCAAATTGTAATTCATCAACAAAGAATGAAATTAAAGAAATGTCATCAACGCATAATTCTTTTTCATCTCAGTATTCAATATATATAAATCAAAAAGAAATCTTAATAAATAAAATCGATTGGAAATTAACTCCGCCTAGTGTATGACTAGTTAAACAATCTGCAATACCAACAATGCTCTTAATGTATGTTCATTAAAAAAGAAAAATCCCAATAATAGAAAATCCGCCGAATCTTTGAGTTTTGATCTCACCAACAGATATCTGCTTTATAACTGAAACATTTCTTAAGCCAACCGTCCCAGATCATTTTGTTGCTATCGAAAGATATACAATTTATAGATGCGACCGTGAAGCGTGTAATTGCAGAAGAAATGATTGTAATAAGCAGCATGGTGGTGGTGGAATTTTAATATACATCCGCAATACATTTAATGCAAGCATCATAGAAAAACGAAATGATCTCGAAAGTTTTTGGTTATGTTGTATCCATTCTAAGAGTAAACGTTCATTTATATTGAATTTGACATATTTTTCTCCAAAATTTAAAATAGATAAAGAACTGGTAGATTACCTTCTTACTACATACCTTAAACTTAAAAGTACACAAAGATTCTTGGTTTTTCATAGCTGGTGATCTTAATCAACTGGATCTCAGCAAAATGATATTGGACACAGAATTAGAGATTCTAGATTCACCACCAACACGTAAAAATTCAAAATTGGATAGATTCTAAACAAATTATAATTGCAACAATTTAATTTTATCATTAGTGAAAATGACATTAGAAACTGATCACTTGGGTTTATTGCTAAAATCGTGCATACGCTTCCCTCTAATTAGGTCTACTTGCTATTTTCGTGATACATCTTTCAAATTCCAAAAAATGTTTTGCCTACAAATGAATAATTTGGATCTAATTCATATTCAACAAATAAATGATCATAAACTTGCTGCGGAGTTGCTAGATGTTACAATCAAAACAATTTTTGAATATTGTTTCCCATTGCGAAAGGTTGTCATGTCTGATCGTGACCCTCCCTGGGTTACTCCATTCATTAAACATTTGTTAAATTTGAAACATAAATTCATTAGAAAGAACAAAATAATCGATGTAAATAGAATATCTGATAAAATTGCAAAATTTAAATTAAAAAATACAAAGCATTTGGGTTCAAAACAATGGTGGAAAAATATAGATCAGATTAGTCACAGAAAACTAAGCAATAACAGAATTATTAAATCTGAATTTGAATCTGAAAAACTTAATATAGATCTGGCAGAAAGAAGTCGAAGAATCAAAGTTTCTAACATTAAAAAAGATCCTCCAAACTTTAATCTTTTGGGTCAACATCCTAAATTAATATTGCATGATGTATCAAAATTTTTGCGCAAGTGTAAAAGTACCGCATTTGGTCCAAGTGAAATCCCTTATTGGGTATTCCAGCAATACTGGGATATTTTAGCACCTGCTTACCACTATGTTTGAAATCTGTCTTTGAAAACCTGCAAATTTCCATCATATTATAAGTTAGGAAATGTTCGTCCAATCCCAAAAGTTGCAAATGCAGTAAAAAATGATCACATTAGAGGTATATCACTTACATCAATTTCATCTAGACTATTCGAAAAAATGTGTCCATCAAGAATTCATTTCACCAGGAATTGAGCAACGTGGTGATACAAATCAATTTGCTTACAAACGAAAATTATCAACTCTTGATCTTTTGTTAGTTGCTCAATACCAAATATTAACCAAGATAGAACAAGAAGACATTGATCCTAGTGCATTTGATTTCAGAAAACCATTTGATCAACTAGATCAAGAGATAGCTGCAACTAAATTTGAAAAGTTTATAAAAAATCCTTACATCAGTAAGGGCTGTACGATTTCTGCATTAATAGGCAACAAGGATTAATTTGGAACAATGAAAAATGTAAAAACATGCTATTAGAGCTTGGTTGTTCACAGGGAATTGATTCAGATGATCATAACAAATGATTGCTTGACATTAAAATCATACCACGAAATTAATATCATGCTTTAAATTTGAAGAAGATAATACAATTAATATAATCAACCAAGAAATTGAAAGCGTAAACAGATGGTCCAAGGAAAACAATTTGAAGATCAATGAAACAAAGACAAAACATATTCGATTTTGCATTAATCATAGATCTATCTGTCACTGTAAACTCAATATAATTAAGTATGAAACAGTTGATTATATCAATTTACTTGGAGTAATGTTTCAAAAGTCCTTAAAATTCGCACGTAAAGAAATTGATTCAGCCAAAGATATTTTGGCCTTTTGTAAATGTACTCCTAAAAATGTACTTTTTATAGATTTATTCATGATTTGAATGGGAATAACTTTGTCTGATACCCTAAAATAGGCTTAAAACATGTTGCTACTATTAAATAACATAGTTTAGCCTATATGAAAAATATCAAATAAGTTAAAGTTGTTCTAGTTTTCATTTTAGTCGTATCAGAGCTGTAGATGAAGTGATTTTAGTTCCTTGCTCAAGCCAAAATATTCCAAGCCCGGTCCTAATACGTAATAGCTAAAATCATTACAAGAAAGTTTTTTTTAAAAAAATTTAAGTTTATAATTGAAACAATAGTTAAATGAAAAAAATTGGCATCAATTACACATCTTCATAACTAAATCGGATTTATTGTTCATTGATTTAGAATTATTCTAATTAATGACATAATTCATGTTATAAAATATCAAAGAAAGTGAAAGTATGTATATTAATACAAATTTGGAAAAAATCTGAGCCCATTGCAAATATATTGTAAGAATGGACCAGACTTATTTGGTAGTTGAATTTCTAATTTTTCGGTTGCAATTAGGAGTTTTAAACTTCTGTAACGTAAGGCAAAGAATTTAATTTTTTTTACTTTTCCTAAGAACTCGTTCACTGCCGTAAAATAAAGCAAAACAAATGTTTAACAGACAAAAAGAATTAATGAAAATCGAATGTATTTATGAAAATTGCAAATTTACCATATTAAAACATTATTTGATGCAAGCGAATATCATTAAGCAATTTAATCAGTTTAAAATCCTAACACAGTAATCCTTTATAGTTTGAAAATATTTAGTGTTAAGAACATTGTCTTACTACAAATAGGAGATGCTTCCTAGTTTAAATACAATATATTCAAAACATGTATTTGAACTAACAAGTTTATATAATTACAATCAATCGTAATTCAACCTTGGTAAGTAATGGCAATACATTTGCGTAAAAACCGAATCATTCACACTATTGAACATTTTTTCCCATAGGCATGATTTATGGGAACATAAAGAAAGAGTTATGTAATTTTTTCCATCATAATTATTGTTTTTATCTATCGCCTCTCTGTGTAAAAAATTGTGAGTGTCTATGAAATTGAAATGAATGTTTCTTGCATTAATTACTCTTACAACCAGCCTAAAATTTCAGATGACTGACATCTTAATTGCCTACAAAGCTCATGATTTATGGTAAATACCTATTCACGCTATTTATTTTATCTAGATAAAAAATTTATTTTTCACTTAAACTCTAAAACTAATTTATGAAAAATATATATATTCAATATATAAAATACATATTGTTAAAAATATTGCTGTGACCAATTATTTTAGCAAAGCTCTTTTGAAACTTTTCATATAAATAAATTTTCATTGACGACCATAACGTTCCGTTAGAAAAATGTGTCCCCGATGTAAGGATCTTAATTGTTTCAACATAATTAACATCAATATTTTTGAAAACTCTGAGTACAGGCACTCAAGATGTAATGGAGGCATCTAATTCACACGCTATGGGGTTAAAGTAGTTAAATTATTATTATATTTACTTCATAATTATCATCCTTTGTTGAGGTAGAACAAATAGCGAGATATACATGTGTAAGTAGAACATTTTACGATTTTTTAAGTGCTTTGAAAATTATACAAAAATATGTTAAATATCTTTAAGTCCACTGCTAAACATAAATATACAACTTTAAGCAATATAGATTAACATTACTGATATATTTTTTCTTCACTGAGTTATGCAACCTTGCTCGCTCTTTGTTCCACTTATTTTTTTTCGTTGAACAAATAGCGAGATATATTGTGTGTATATATATATATATATATATCTCAATAATATATATATATATATATATATAATTGAGTTAGGAAGCAATGTTAATTGCCGATAAAGATTCCTTTCTTTTTATTTAATTGATATTAAGATATATGCATTGAAATTTAAGCAGCGTTAATAATCTTCAGATTTTAAAATAAATGCACAAGACTTCAGTATTTTTAACAACATGGAACAATTTCATCAACATTTAATAGTTAAATTTCACATTTTTACTCAAATTGGTCTTAATCCTTACTGTTCCCATGTGTCACTTGCATTTATCATAAGTAAAATACCTAAAAAAACTGTTTTTTTCAATGTGTTCTAAACATATTTTTTCATACTTGTTTAAAAAATGTTTAAGACAGTGTAACCCTGACGTAATGCAATCGTAGCTAGTCAAGACTTAAACAATGTTTAACATTTATTAAGGAAAAAATTACTTTTCATTTATTTTAATTTGATATTTAAAATTCAGTTATTAGTGCTTTGAACACAGTTTTTCAGAAATGGGTAGCATTAATTTAGCATAAGTTTTGACATTAATTATATCATATAAAGTTCAAATTTATACACGCATTTCATTAATTCATTTCCAAGATGGTTGTAATTGTAATACTGCGAGAAAATTGACAATTGACATATAGAAATCTTTATTCAAGTATCATCGATACTATTCAGTATTGAGTAGTTGTTTACAGCTCGTTAATTTTAATAAATATACATGTTTTATGATTATTTTTTCTATACTAAAAATAATAGAATTCATAATAATAAACTTCATTAATTACTAAAATTTTAACGCTGCAGGGCAATTATATATTCAAAAAGCACTAAGGTTGCAACAGCTCAGTCAAAGTAGGAATTAATTGGTAATCCAGCCTTATCTTACTAGAGGGACCAACTTAAAATCTTACTAAGATACCATATTATGGCCGCATGTATAAAGATATTCGCATTCGCAGTCAACGGCAGAAGTCATGATTGAAAGGAACTAGTAGGGTTACAGTCAATTTGCAAATGATTTCATCCACCATAAACTGCTCTAAGCGTCTTGATGAATTTGTGACTAATTGATTTCTTCAATGCATTTTTCCAATCAAAGCTGAATGTCCACTCTTTTCTGATAAAAGTTTATTATTATTATTATTATTATTATTATTATTAGTTTTTATTCCCGTAGAAATGCTTTTACAAATGTAAATAAGAAAATTTTGTGCACTTTTATAAATAAAAATCTATAAATATGTTGGAATTTCTTCCTTATTAATACATTGAATAGCTGCTGGAATGAATGTCTTAGTATAATATATATATAGTACTTTGTGTGATAGTGTTGATCTTAGTAAAGTTCTAGTATTTTCCATCCTGCTTTCTGAAATCTTTCATTTAAAGAATGATTATGATCGTCAAATATCTTTTTTGATGTTTTTAGAAATTGCGATTTGAATGCATTGTTGATTATAGAAAATAAGTGATCTTTGTTTAATTTTGAAATCTTGGCGAATAGTTTAATAGGTATTTTTAAAACTTTAATGTTCTTTTTTTTAATCTTGGTACAAATACTTCAGATGCATATAGATAACTTAGCTTGATTAACATATTGAATATATAAATGAGTAAATATGAAACTGATGATGCTATATAATTCACTTTTTTCTAATAAATTCTACATGTTCTTCCCAGTTCAGTATTTATGTATAACCCTAAATATTTCACACTTTTTGCAATTGGTATTGAATTTTCATTAATTTCGATCTTTTTTTAATAGAATTCTTTAGATTGATGTTTTTTACATTATGATGTACAAAAATTATTTCACATGATTTGCTAGCATTGATCTTTAGTTTTAATTCCTTAGAATGTTCAAATACGTCTGCTATTATATTTTTATAATTCAAAAAATCTCTTTCAGCTGTCATTAGCTTACACAAAACTCTGGTATCATCAGAATTTTTCATTATATCCACATTTGGGTAATTAACAATATTTGAATAGATGTCATTCGTGTATGCTGTAAAAAGTGGACCACTAAGTGGTCCTCCTTGTGGAACTCTGACAAATACATTTTGCTCTTTTGTTCTGTCATTTCTTCCGAATTTGACACATTGTTTGAAATTGTATTGATATTGGATGTACTTGATTTAAGAATTTGCTTTAAAGTACTGTATTAAAGGCGCTTGAATTATCAATGAATGTTACCCTTACTACTGCTGTTTCCATATTGCTAAATGTTTTGGCCATTGAATATATTGTACATAATAAAGCATTACTTGAATTTCTCTTCTCTTTATAAGCAAATTGCAGTGAATTAATAACTATTTTCATTTCTTCTTGTAACTTTTCTAATACAATAGAATCTAAAATTCTTCCAATCATTAGTTTTACTGCTATTGGTCGAAAAATTAGCATCTTTTGCTTCACTGATTTTAGATCTTTTTGGTATTAAGGCATGTTTTCAATGATCAGGATAATCGTAGCATTTAAATGAATAATTAAATATTTGGGAAAATGTTGTTGATAATTCCTTATTGCATGTTTTTAATAGCCAATTTGGAATTTGCGAATTTCCAGGCGCTGAACAAACTTTGATTTTTCGAAACGCTCTACAAACATCAATCTCACTAACATTCATTATAATTCCAAGTGGTTCTTTTATAATGAAATCATTATCGTCTAATTGTTGATCTTCATTGAATCTTGTAAAATAATTATTTAAGTTATTTGCTTGATTTTAGATCGATTTTATGATTCTTTCGATGCTTTAGTTTTCTTTTTATTTCAGATTGAAATTCATTTTTGGTTAGATTTGAAAATTTGTCTTTGCGTAATTTTTTAACCAAATTTATTATTTCTTTTTGTAATTGGTTTCTTAAAGATGTATCATTACTTTTAATAGCTCTTTGTTTATTTCTAACAAGTGATGCAAGTTTCTCATCTATAACTATAGTATGTGACGTAGTTTTATATTAAAGCTGGCTTCTGCATTTTTCCATAGGGAATGAAACATATTCTTCAATTACTTGTTCTTGGTTTGTGATATTATAATTAGTATAAAGTTATGTCCAATTTGTTGTTTGTAAATCATATCTTAGTCTTTCAATTCTCATAATCATTATAATTTTTCTAATTATTTTCATCGTGACATTTTGTTTTGATAATTGTAAAGTGGTTTAATCTCAATTGCATAATTATAATTAATGTCAACTTTTCCAATAGGAGCGAGAATTTCACATTTATATTCATTAATGTTTGCAACATACATTGGATCAATTTGGCTTTTTGATGGCATAAATGTTGGAAAGTTTACTAGATTTGTTACCACTAATGCTTCTGCCCATTTGAGTATTTTTTGGTTTGCATCTCCACAGATGATGATGAAACTTTTTCCATGGCTTTTTCACTTTTCTGTTGTGGGCAGTATATGTTTATCACAATAATGTCTGTATAATTTGATGGAAGATAAGTTGGTCTACACATAACTGCTAGTAGTTCAATATTCTGAGAAGATAGTGCCATTAAGATTTTTGGAAAATGACAACTGCAATCTTGACTAATATATGTAAATAAACCACCTCCTCCATTTTTTTGAAATTTATTAATATCTATTTTTAACAATTTCTTCAAATTTTATCAATTTTGATAAGCATCCATTGATATTGTGACTGAAAACTTTTGGTATAGTTTGTTTTGTAATAATTTTATTTTTAATGCTTAGTTTCATTTTAATATTGTTGTAATTACACTTTGTTAGTCACATTTGTGAAACTTCAATTTTGTTCTAACTATTTCCAATGCATTTATATAACCATGACGCTTGTGGAATAATAAACGCATAAGAAAATCATATTCAAGATACAACTATTCTACAAAGATATTGATCAAAGAACAGAAAAAAAGTAGCAAATTTCCAGATAAATAATTAAAGTTGATGGTTAGAATACAATGAAACGAAGGAAAAAGAAACAAAGTAACAGTGTGGTGATTGACTTGGTGGACACAAATGTGCAGACAAGCACAGGGCTCACGCAGCAACTTGCAAATCTAACGTTATCACCAACACAACCTAGAGGAGCAGCCTCTGCTGGCCTGAGATGTCCCGTTGAAAATTGCGCAATGTGTCTCTCTGTTAATTGTGTAATCCAGCACCTTGAGCGACATACCAAAGGTGTTCTTCCGGGGTCTGTTCCCAGAGATTGGCTGGAGAGCAACAATAAATATGTGTGTAATTGTGGCAAAT
>CABFPE010000189.1:287952-316434 GCA_900660155.1 Hofstenia miamia
TGGGGCATTCAAGCAATGAGGACCATCAGGAAGATCGCCAGTAGGCTCGCCATCCAGACCAAGCAGTCAACGGAAGCTGCACAGAAGGAGATTATGACTCGGTTGGGTATAGTGCTGGCGCATTGCACAGCGCGTGCAATCATCGCTAGGTCTCCTGTGGACTGAACAACCAAAGCACTGCAACAATTCTGAAAGCGCAGAAGTACCTAAACCAGAAAAAAGACCAAAATACTACTGTTGCCAATGACACAATTGCAACGCCAATAGAAACATCAAAAGTTGTCAAACTATAGCTGAAGATTATCTTAAACAATTACCTTGTCTGTGATGATTGACTATTGAAATTTTACAATTTAATGATGATTTATGAAATGAAATATTGTAAATGATTATATATATGATATTTGTTCACAGCATAATTATATCACTTTAGAAAAAAAAATAACTTTTGATTATAAACTCTTAAATTTTTGCTTTGTTCTCCTTTTTTAATTAGCTGTCTTCGTTTTTTTAACTAGCATTTTCTTGTAATTGCTCTTCTTTATTCAATCCTCGTGATATATATATATATTGTAGTCTTTCAATTTACTAGCATTAATTATAATTCGTTTAGCTAAAATCGGATCTTTCATTCTTAGCAGAATTGATCTACTAATTTTTCTATTTAAATTGTATTTACCAACTCTATATAAGTCTTCACTGCCTAAGTGAGTAATTAATTTCTATTCTTTCTGATTTTTTCATTTTTTGACTTTCAGGAATCCCCTTTATTCTCACTTCCTATGATGATTTGTCTATTACACTGGAATTATTGATGATATTAGGGAACTTTTCATTTGCACGTCTCTATAGCTTTTCATTTCACTGACAGCATTTTGAACAGTTTCATTTATTTTTTCGACGTCTTTCATTATATTATTTAAATTTTTCAGTGTATCACTCCAATAATTATTTACATATTATAATCTCTCTTTCCTCATTGGCCAATTACAGCAACCAGTTATATCATAATTATAAGTCAGTGATTTTAGACTTTCCCAAAATTTTATTTTAAGATATTCAAGAAAAACTTTTTGGCAATTTGACATTCTAACTTGCAATTTTTGGAAATCTTGTTGTTCTGCTTTGAAAATGTATGACCAAAATCTTAGGAGTTCCAAATGAAGAATGATCATAATTTAAAAACTCAATTCCTGGAGCATCTTAGGATGAAGTATTCTTTAAAAAAATAACTTATGCATTCTTATATATGAAATATTCAATCATTATGTGCTCCAAAAGCGCTCATCTAAAGGCGATTTAATGATAACCGACAATATTAATAATGACTAGGTTTATATATTTTTTCTTTTGATTATTCGAGTATTTCTTCAGCTTAAAATTTTGTATTGGCGAAGTTTTTGAGTCGAAACCAGTCACTTCCTCCCAAGCTTTATCTAATTTTATAAATTATTGTATAATATACAGACAGCTGAAATACATCTGTGGGTTTGTAGCTTCAAAATAAACAATGACATGCATATAGATTTTGTTAAGGGCCATGTCATACAAACAAAATTACATCAGTTCTTTCTAACAGCTATTGACTGTCTGAACTATATTCACTTTTGGATTTGAATAGATTCCTTTTTCAATGTAAAATTTCTGACTATATGCTTATGTTCACATTTGTAATGTTTAGTTTGCAGGCACATCAAAGAGCTAGATATATACCATAAATCAAATGCAGTTAACTCTAATATTGTTAAAATAATAGCATTGACCAATAAATTCTGGAAAAGGATAATCGATTTTTACTAGATAAATTGCAGAATTTTTTTGTGCAATGAATAAAGGAGTGCTTATTAACAAAAAAGGCTTTTTTCTTATTCATACTCTTTGTTTGATTCATAAACCGATCCTTTCACATTTCATTAGGAACATAGACAATTAACTTAAAGCTAATGCTTCCACTCAAAAGTAGTTTTGTAAGGCATGCATTTAATAAGTTCTGCTTTGATTTAGGCTTCAGAGAGTTGAGAATTCATTGATGTTTTCAGATATAAAATTAAAATTTAACAGCAGCATATTTGGTTTTTAGTTTTACGTTAATTAATGAAAACAAAAGCGATTGGAATCTCCATAAGAATGTATTAAAATGAGCTAAAAATAAGTTTAAAGAAAAGAATGTGTTGCACAATATTTAATCACCGTTTAATTTTTGCATTATTTGTGTTACTGGACAATTTTTTGAACTTTGCAAGTTTTATAAAAATACATAAATGTTATACTATCGGTACATTACTTTCATCCAAAGTTACTGAAGAGGAAACTTATGAATCCTATTAAATGAATCTCAAAATAAATCTTGGCATTTCACAGAAACTACTGTCTCTTATCAGCAATCTGCACCACGTATTTCAATATGAAATATGTCACCTCAAAAACCAAAAGAAGTAACAAATTATCAAGAATATTATGAGTAAGCATAACTAATGAGTAAACTACTATTTCCTGCGTTAAGCATGTCAATGTGACAGGAAAACTGCATGTTTATTTTAGAGTTTAGTCACAGCCTGATAGCAAAGTTATATTGACAAAATCTCAAGTATACTTGTGGTGGCATAATAGGCCTGCAGTAGTTCAGAAATTGAATGTGAGATTTACAAATGGATTGTCTGTTATTCGTTTGTTTTTGAGAAGAATGATTTAAGGAATTCTACTATTATTTTCTATATAATAATTAAAGTTCCGAATACTGGAATGCAATACTATGTTAATTCATATGTAGGAATCTTGATAATTAATGAAATTGATGAAATCAGAAAATTTCACCTCTTACATAAACTGTTAACTGCCTTTTAAACTTAAATATTCTTGAGCGCACACCATCAATATGCAGACATTGCATGTGTACAGTATGTGAACTTTTACAAATGTGTACATTAAAATATGTTGCGCTAGACTAGTGCACAATTTCCTATTAGTAAACTATATCCAAAGTTTTTTGAAATATTTTAAAATTGAACATCATTTACTTGGTGCTGATAATTTGGCAAATAAGGTATATATAGTAAATAACTGACATTAGTTATTCATTTGCACCACTTCTAAACGTAATTTCCGACAATATAAAAAATTATATATATAATATTCTTTTTTTCATAAAAGGAAAATTGATGAAATAGGTTTTTTGACGCAGACGAGGTCTAAGATTAAATTTAGAAAATTGAGGATGAGGATCTAAAGCTAGATTCACTTCTAAACGTAATTTCCGACAATATAAAAAATTATATATATAATATTCTTTTTTTCATAAAAGGAAAATTGATGAAATAGGTTTTTTGACGCAGACGAGGTCTAAGATTAAATTTAGAAAATTGAGGATGAGGATCTAAAGCTAGATTCACTTCTAAACGTAATTTCCGACAATATAAAAAATTATATATATAATATTCTTTTTTTCATAAAAGGAAAATTGATGAAATAGGTTTTTTGACGCAGACGAGGTCTAAGATTAAATTTAGAAAATTGAGGATGAGGATCTAAAGCTAGATTCACTTCTAAACGTAATTTCCGACAATATAAAAAATTATATATATAATATTCTTTTTTTCATAAAAGGAAAATTGATGAAATAGGTTTTTTGACGCAGACGAGGTCTAAGATTAAATTTAGAAAATTGAGGATGAGGATCTAAAGCTAGATTCACTTCTAAACGTAATTTCCGACAATATAAAAAATTATATATATAATATTCTTTTTTTCATAAAAGGAAAATTGATGAAATAGGTTTTTTGACGCAGACGAGGTCTAAGATTAAATTTAGAAAATTGAGGATGAGGATCTAAAGCTAGATTCACTTCTAAACGTAATTTCCGACAATATAAAAAATTATATATATAATATTCTTTTTTTCATAAAAGGAAAATTGATGAAATAGGTTTTTTGACGCAGACGAGGTCTAAGATTAAATTTAGAAAATTGAGGATGAGGATCTAAAGCTAGATTCACTTCTAAACGTAATTTCCGACAATATAAAAAATTATATATATAATATTCTTTTTTTCATAAAAGGAAAATTGATGAAATAGGTTTTTTGACGCAGACGAGGTCTAAGATTAAATTTAGAAAATTGAGGATGAGGATCTAAAGCTAGATTCACTTCTAAACGTAATTTCCGACAATATAAAAAATTATATATATAATATTCTTTTTTTCATAAAAGGAAAATTGATGAAATAGGTTTTTTGACGCAGACGAGGTCTAAGATTAAATTTAGAAAATTGAGGATGAGGATCTAAAGCTAGATTCACTTCTAAACGTAATTTCCGACAATATAAAAAATTATATATATAATATTCTTTTTTTCATAAAAGGAAAATTGATGAAATAGGTTTTTTGACGCAGACGAGGTCTAAGATTAAATTTAGAAAATTGAGGATGAGGATCTAAAGCTAGATTCACTTCTAAACGTAATTTCCGACAATATAAAAAATTATATATATAATATTCTTTTTTTCATAAAAGGAAAATTGATGAAATAGGTTTTTTGACGCAGACGAGGTCTAAGATTAAATTTAGAAAATTGAGGATGAGGATCTAAAGCTAGATTCACTTCTAAACGTAATTTCCGACAATATAAAAAATTATATATATAATATTCTTTTTTTCATAAAAGGAAAATTGATGAAATAGGTTTTTTGACGCAGACGAGGTCTAAGATTAAATTTAGAAAATTGAGGATGAGGATCTAAAGCTAGATTCACTTCTAAACGTAATTTCCGACAATATAAAAAATTATATATATAATATTCTTTTTTTCATAAAAGGAAAATTGATGAAATAGGTTTTTTGACGCAGACGAGGTCTAAGATTAAATTTAGAAAATTGAGGATGAGGATCTAAAGCTAGATTCGATTTTACAAATTTTGCAATATTTCATCGATACTTCTAGTGAGTCACAGAATGTTGAAAATTTACTGTTGCTAATGTGTCCTATTTGTTTTTATTATTAACATATATTTTGCATTTGAGTAAATCATTTGTCAGCAGTTGTGTATTTTTAATTTAAAGTACAATTCTATGCAGTTCAGTAACAAGAATATGACAGAAAAAACTGTGAGCAGTGTAAGCACCGCAAATCCGACAGTGTACAGCAGAATGATTTCATGCTTTACCATTGACATTAATGAAGTGTTTGCATCAGCTTTTTCATCGATCCACACTAGAGGAAACATAATGGCATCTTCTGTAAATTTCTCCATGTAAAATGGTGACTTGGGGTATTGTTTATTTTTCTGAATTAAATAGTTGAATTGCGCTCTTTGGGAGCCTGATAAGGCTAATCCAGATGATCGATGGATGTTTATGTGAATTTCATGATTTTCCTTTACAGGATTCATGCCATTGACTCCATTGATGTAGGAAGGATCTGCATAGAGAAAATGTGGCAACGACATAAACATATTCATTCGAAATGACGCACCCAGTTCTAAATATGGGATTATCATACAATTTGTAATGTTGAAAACGCCATCTAGACTACAAAACCTTGAATTTGGAGTGCAAAATCCCTTGGTATATGAACTATTAATGCCACTACTAAACGCTTGCGTTGGTACACTGTATTTAGTAGTTAAAACGTTATTAACCTTTATAGGAGTTTCTTCTGGATTTAAATAAAAACTCCGGCACACATCTGTAATGAATGCATAAATGCTATTTTCAGAATTCATAAATGTAGGGAATGTTTTTCCGTCCGTGCCATTTATCATATTGCTCTGATGGTTTGCCCAAATTGAAAGCATTTCACCCCCCTTCCATGTTTCTATCAATCCCCTATTTTTATTGTCATTTTTTACTCCTGTATCTACTTTAAATTGGCCGTTTGAGGTAGCATTTTTTCCAATGAATAATCCAAATTCTGTAAAGGTTATCACACTTGGAAGCACTTTATTTAAAAACACTAGGGTGGGATCTCTATAACCCCATATCAATTTCTTTGGACTAATTCGATATATCGGTTGAAACAATTTAATATTTTGTGGAAAAAACGGATTAAACTGAATTGTAAGCATTAATGGAAATAATCGAGTTGTAGCAAACCCTGTCTGATATATAATCCAAAATGGTAAGTTGAGAAGTGTAAGTTCATCATCTTCTGAGAAAGTAGAAGTTTCAGGTGAGTAAATGAATGTACGATTTTCATAATATCTCACTGCACTATTGTCATTCAAGAATGCAATATCTACTTTATTTTGAATTTCAATATAGGATATTGGTCCAACTTCTTTCAAATCCGGCTTTTCTCCGTTCATGACACCATCTGGATTGGTTATATTAAAAAAGTAATAGTTCATATAGATATTGTAAGATTTACTTGGAGTTTTCCAAGATTTATAATAAGTAGTGCCGTTTTTAATATATCCATTGCTATTTACAATTGCTTCATATATCGTTTGAAATGTAGATAGAAGTGAAATGCCGATCACTAGCATAACACCGGCTGTAACAGTTCTGCAAATATTGAGCATCCAAAAATGTAGTCTTTGAAATTGGAACCTAAATAATCGTTTATAGACATTCCATGCTTTATTTGATAGAACAGGAACAAACAATTACTCTAATTCTTTGCTGCCATTCTCACCAATTATGTGTAAATAATTTATTAATGAGTGCAAGTTGGCTATGTTCTTATAATGTGGAAAGGCGTTTTGTGCATCTAACGTTCCATTAAAAGACAAAGTAAAATAAATATAAATTCATAGGAATACAATGATTCATTTTCTATTAAACTGAAGCCAAGACACACTGAAAATTATGAAATTTAAAATCTATTGTAAGCTCAACATTCAAGACTGAAAAATAATTGCAACTTTCTTATTTTACTTGAACTTTCCGAAAATGTCTTTTATGATTATCAAGTTTGTTGAAATTTGAAGTGTTTGCTGAGTAGTAATTAAATGCGCCATTTCTTGTGAAGCACTACGCATTTGTAATTTGAAGTTTTGGTCATTCATTGTCACACTGTATGTATGGTTGATTTTTTGACAAAACATAAAAATTATTTAAGTCTAGTTCCTTATACTTTTGGTTAAGAAATGCATTTCTGTTTTTTACAATATTTACGGATTCTAGATTGTTGCATTTTGCAAAAACTATTAACAAAATTTGCACGAATTGGCTTTTAAAAGTCCCATTTTATTAGCAATTTCTTGAAATCAAAATTTTACAAATATGAATACATTCTTCAGAAAATTAAATTGCGCGTATAAGAAGAATTTTCCTATAAATTTTGTGATGGAGATTAATTGCATTAGTTATAAAATATCTGTGCTAAAAATTGTTTTAAATTTACGAGCATTTTTAATGTTGCAAAACCATTAATTGGGGACTTTATTGAAAGGTCTATACTAACGTTAAATAAAATTACAAAAAGATTTACATTATAGTAATTTGTACGTCGAAAAGTTTTAGATTCAGAAAAGATTAAGCAACACATTTTGACAGCAATAAATTTTAGTGAAGTAACTTTTTTGAGTATACATAAACTATGTTATTGATGCTTCAAAAACGATAGTACAGTATGAAGCAGAATACTTAGAAATCACAAATGCATGAAAAAAATGATTGACTGAAACTTTAAATGGGAGTAATATTTGTTGTTGTTTTTTATGATATATGTGTATTCAGTAGAATTTGTTCTACAGTATTTTTATTCTATAATTATTTATAAGAACTTAGTATTTCAAAAAAATACATTTGAATATACTTAGTTTGGGTCCTATAATGAAATGCTGTAAAAACATAGATAAGTGTGTTGGGTCAATGTTTGAAAGTGCTATGGATAAGGATTAGGTTATTGCGGGATATCATGCATCCACGATTGCAAAAAGGTTATATATTGTTGTCTTAGTTTTTAGACTTCAATGTAAAAAGACATTTATTACCTAAGAGTGCTATTTAATTGATTATCCGTTCGACAGTGGACTTTTAAAAGACTAACCTACTCTACTTATATTCACAACTTATTAAATTGTAATCTAGTGCTGTAGACTTCAAAGAATGGATGAAAATTAAAAACATCACATTGCATGATAAAATGCTTCCATCCCACAATACTAAGTTTTTCCAATTGAAATGTCAAAACTGAAAATTGGAAAAATGAAAAAGTGGTTGGAGATATTTTCATACTAATAAGCCAATACCTTGTTCCTCTAAGCCATTTACTGCGCTAATTTGACGTTTACATAATATCAAAAAATTCATATTATAATGTTCAAAACTACTCGCTCCATTATTGAGAATTGAAAAATTTGGTTTGCAATGTACAAAATTCTAGCAAATACACGGCCATGAGATTATACTGCACACTTGCTCAGGCCTTTAAAAGGAAGAATTTCATACAATGAGAACTTCGAAACTCATGTCATTGTACAGAAATTTGGAATTAGGAGAATGTCGAATTAAATTTATATTTTTGATAAGGCAATAAAGGTGCCGTATGTCAATGTGAAACAAGATTATTAGAAGATTTTATGGCGTAGCAATCAGATGACCTGCTTTCAACTGTCGGGGGAAACACAAAACAAAATTGCCTTACTGGAACTTTAGAATGTTTTGCTAAATCCTTAATATGTGTTCCATCCTTCGATACTTTGACAATGTCCAACACAGCCATTTGCTAAAGGAATTAGTTGCACCCACTTTGTTGTAAAAAGAGAAAAAATTATCAATCAATGAAAATATCATACTTTCATTTTAATCATCCTTTCTTTCGGGGAGTTTTTAAATTTTTCTATTGTTATTATGTGTAGTTATTTAAAATTATTACAAAAGACCATTATATATTTTTATATACTACTATGTATGGTCGTTTTGTTAGACAATTCTTAAAAATGAATTTCAGTCTAACAATGAAATATTTTTCCGTTGGGAAAAAAGGCCTCAGGTTTGAAAAAAAAAATAAGTACGCTACCAATAGAGTTATATATTGAAAATTGTAAAAAGATCTAACAGAAATTTTAAAATGATCACACTTAAATACAATGCTATGTCAGCTGTAATGTAAAAGTATTTATATACACTATGATGAAATTAAAACCTATAGAAGTAATGAAATTTTAGTTGGTTTATATTTGGGTCACATTTTGAAAGAAATTGGAGTGAATCAAATGCATTAAAAACTCAATTATACTTATGTTGGGTTGATGTTAAAATTTATTAGTTGAATTTTGGGGATATGTTGTATTGGGTCAAAACATTTTGTCCTATTTAGGGGCCTGATTGATAGTCCGGTAGGATTTGCCCTTAATTTTTCTAACCTGGAAAAAATTTAGATAGAAACATGTTATACATCATTGGAAAGCTTATTTCATTGGCTATTCAATAGTAAATTTTTCATTTTTTTTCTTTTGGGAAAAAAAAGTTATGACGTCATACGTATCAGGGGGCAAAATCCCATTTTTTTTTACACAAATTTATCTTTGTTTAGATTTTCTTAGGTTTCTCATTGCTCTCATTTACCAGAAAGTTTCTTGGCTATACTCAGGTCAACTTATCTTGATTTCTTAGAAAAAAGAATGGGAAAGTTTTTGTCAGGGGGTTTTGAATGAAATGAAAAAATTGATTTTGACTTTCTTTTTTTGAACAAAGTTTCCATAGTGTTTTAGTTACTAAACGAAAAATAGTCAATATTTATAATAACACTTGAAGTAATTGTTAACTTTAATAAAAACCTTCAACAGTTTTCAGCAATCAAGAAGGTAACATCTAGAAATAGAATTGAGACGGGGGTTACACGTCAAGTAATAAACATTTTCATTGATACAGATACAAACTCAAACCAGAAAAACTTGCTTGACTTTTTAATTTCATTGAGGAGCAGGAATTATTCAGGGGGCTATTAACATAGTCAACTATCTGTTATGGTTTTTGTGATGATTGAATCAAAATTGTTTCCAAATATTTTAACGTAATAGAAGATTTTTTCCCCAAAAGAAAAAAAATGAAAAATTTACAATTGAATAGCCAATGAAATAAGCTTTCCAATGATGTATAATATGTTTCTATCTAAATTTTTTCCAGGTCCATCACAAATTCTACTATGAGCAAAGCTGAGTAAAATACTCAGCTTTGTGACTCAACGTAATTGAAAATACATGGCGTTTCTAGAGAAAGTAAGCGTTTAGGGATATATTCAGGATATTAGTGGTTTTAAAAACCATCAATGCAAATTTAATTGGAAAGAAATATCCGCTTTTAAGTGTTCGCAAATTCGGTAAGGTTGCAAGATAAGAAGCAATAAGTGGAGTACGCGGTAACATTAAACAAAGAGGTTGAGAAATACAGAAATATCCATGAAAATGTAAAAAGCATGTACCTATTATTCAACTTTTAATATTTTTAGAAATTTTAGCAATTTCAACAAAATTGACAAATTTTCAAGAGAATGGAAATGCCCATTTCGATAAGTAGGTCAAAAGTAATAATGGACCTAAAACTGCTTGAAAATTGATCCAAATGCTTGAACAAAAAATAGCCATATTACAAAAATGTTGTTCATTTTAAGTACTTAATCGACGAATAAGGTCTAAGCCTTCCATTATGGGTGATCCTAATTAAATACAAAATCAAGTTTACAAAATAATTAAGAGCAGTGCACATTTTGTCTGTTTTTGGAAAAATTGAATTTAACTATATCAAATGGAAGAAGCCTTTGAACTCCTTAGATAATCGAGAATGTATTATGAAGCAATTTATCTATAAAATATCAATTGCACCACATACTACCTCAAGTGCATACGGAGGCTTCTCACATAACTTTATTTCCAAGCCTTATTTTTAATGTAAAATATGTATTATAGAGGGGTTTTCTACGACTTTTTTAGAATTCCTATCGCATTACACATGTATGTTTATACATTGATTGAAATATATCACGATGTACAATTGACAAAGTGCTAAATGTGCTCTTCAATGTTTGACTTGTGACAATCTAATAGCTTTATCACATTTAACAAATGCTTGCATTGAAAGTAGCTAATCAATTTTGTGTTATAAATAAGCAAATCGAAGCAAATTCTGCATGAAATTTAAAGTAACTGAAAATTTAGCAGTCATATTATGTGGTTTTTAAAAATTATTTACTGAAAATTGTTCATCTATTGGTTCATTTTAAATTCTATATCTAAGGAATCAAGTAATGGTATTTTGAACACAAATCAATCCATGTTTTCATCTAGGACATGCTTGGGTGGTTAATGTGGTGTCAAAGTTTAACCTTGAAGTACAAAGAATGTCATATGGGTGCAGTTAACACCCAACAATAATTTTTGCACAGCGATTCGTCACATTTGCGTGATTCTCGGGGTGATTTCTCAAGTTATTTATATTTTAATCTAACAAAATATTCAATAATTCTTAAATAATTTTGTCTGCAGATTGATTATGGATTTATCAATGCAGCAGTGCAATATGCAGATGTGCATTTTGCATAAATTTGAATAAATATGAAGGTGTTGGTTAGATTCAAATCAAAGCCTATGCATTTTTTCCTGATCTGACACAAAGCGACTTCAAGCTATATCAATTCTTTCTTTATGCAGTTTTAATGTGGTTTCTAATGGATTTTTTTCAAATTACAATCATGAATTTTAAGCTTTTTCTTTCCAAGTTTTGGAGAATTTAATTTGTTAATTCCAATAAAAGGGCCTACGCAATTTTAGTTTCTTCTTAGTATATATACTTGGATAGATTGTATCAGAACAGCTTATATGATGCATTGTCATATTAGAAAAATTGTTAGGCTGTTACATGGAGCTCCATGGTCTGTTATATATATATATATATATATATATATATATATACATATTGCCTTCTAGTGTTTTGCATTTTTAGAATTAACGCTGCCAGTGCCCGACCTGCGCCCGTTTATCTTCCAATGCCCGGTGCCCGACCGTTAGAATTCAACGGGCAGGAACGGGCGGTTGTGTCCGCCCGCCCGCCATCTATTGAGAACAACGTAAATACTAAAAAATTAAATCAAAATGCACAAAAGTACTATATAATTTTGTCTTTTAGTGAGAAACTTCTTACGACTCCTATAAAATATTTTAATTCTATCAAATATGTGCTAGAATCTGGTATCCGGATCCGGAATCCGGTAAAATCGACAATTACACAACCGGATCCGGATATCCGATACCTGGTAAAATTCAACTTGTTCACCGGATTTTATCGGATTATTTTTCCAAAAAAATGGAAGTTGTTATGCAACAAAATATTTTTTTCTGACATATCATGAAGTCATGAATTACTCTATTTAATAATTATTTATTTTCATTCGCAAGAGGTTGTTCTTTGCTAGGGCAACCAAAAATCATTAAGGTCAAATTTTTTCTGTTGTTCTATTTTGCAGCCTGCTTAAAATGTGATGGTTTTCAGACCTGGAGTGCAGTTAAATAGGAAGTATAAATTCATATTTTTGTTTTTTAAAAATACGGTAATTCTGGCTAAAATGTCATAAAAGTAATATGTTGGCATAGTTTCATTAAAATTAAGAAGAAAACTTAAAAATTAATGCTGGATTGTGACAGTTTTAAATCATTTGAACTAAGACATTTATATTCATTCAATGTCAATTAATGTACTTCCTGGCATACCCCCTGAGAAATTTAATTGCTAGCTAATTATTGACTCGACCCGACCCACTGGTCAACGCGTTTCTGGGACTGGCAATATATGCTGACAGCTGAAAAAATAACTAAGGAACTATATATATATTAGTGCATGTTTTGCAGAATTGTAACATGCCTTTTCAGGCAAAATACATGGGGGTTTACAATCTAATGCTTTAATAAAGGCTGCTATCATAAAATGTCAAAGTTGTTCAATGTTTGCCAGAGTTGAAATTCTATCAGATGTTGTTATTACTCCCATCCTTGATCTTGGAAATAATACCTGTGAAATAATCGCCTATATCATGTCATGACTAGAAAATATCGGTTTCACTGCTACAATCATTATGGTATAATGGAAGGAAAAGGGTTGGAAATTTAAACGGGATTGTACGACAAGTTACGAAACTGTCAAGCAACATCGGCTGCAGTTGAGAGATGTTTCTCTATGCTAAAAAAACTCTTAGTATATGACAGAAATCTTAACCACAGTAATATTTGGACATTTATGTGCTGTTATTATAATTTAGTGACGTACTTGGCTTGAAAAATTAACTTTTCATTATATAAGAGTTCTTGTATTTGTTTTATATCTTGTTCTCAGGAATATAAAAACGTTTTATGTTCCTTAAGTTGATGATTTTCAAAAATGGATGGTCATATTTTGGGGCATATTTAACTAAATTCCGTCATATTTTATCATAAAAATAAGGTCTTATTTTGTTTTTTTAAAGTCATATTTCTGGTTCCAAAAGATTTTGGACCAAAACAAAAAATATCTAATTAATTTTCAAATGCAGGAATAACTGCTTTTAGGGCCAATCTGTTCACATTAACAACAACTATTTTTAACTATTTTGGCACTTTTCGTAAGCTTTAATAATTGGTGTTATGCATAAAAATATGTGCGGAAGATATACATCAAATTTCTAAAAAATATTTTAACGGATCGACAGAGTTTGCAAAAATTGCATACAAATGCTTATTTAGGTTTTTTTGAGGACTAGTGGAGGGTTTCCGAACTGTTTTCTTTATGTAAAGTTTAATGATATCGTAAATATGATGTATTAGGATATTCATTTGATATTTCTTTTTGACTTCATATTATAAAAATACATTCAACAAAGAAAACTATGATTGTATTACAGCAACTAATTTAACTATTTTAGAGGGATTTGAAAACTATATAGTGAGTATTTTTCGGGTTTTTGCCTAATATTTTCCGGTTTCTAATGATCAATTTTATGAATATTTAATGCAAAGATTAATTCTAAGAATGTTTCAATAATAAGTATAAGTAAACCAAAACCCATTATCTCAATATCTGAGAATTTTGCAGTGATTTGAAATATTTGTGAAAAACAATTTTTCATCTGTTTGACAATTTCATGTAATTCATCAGCTTCTACTTTGAAAATAGGAAAGAATTCTCAAATTTCATGCTGCCTTTCATACTGGTGTGCCTTCAATAATGAAATACAACGTAATTATGTACAATAAAAAATTACAATTCATTAGGCAATTTATAAACTATTGCTAGAGTGATCAAACTACTAAAATGAGCAATACATATCTAGTAAAATCAAACTGCTTTTGAAAAAGGTGTTAATTAATTAGATCTTACAAACAGTAATGAATAATTTGTATTTTGCAAAGCTATAATTGTAATATATATATATATATATATATATATATTATATAAACAAATACAAATGCTATTTTCAAGATGCTTGACTAACACAGTAGCAGTCTCCTGTTCATCTATGCTTTTAATTTAACAGCAATCTTGAATTCCAAAGCTCTACTATCTGGAAAGGAAAATACGATTGGTTTGCAAGGCGTTTAGTGGCTATTGATTTGCAATAAAGAGTATCAATTCGATACAATTTTTTAAAGGTTTTTTTACATTCAGAAGACTAATTGGATTAATACATTTAAGAGGTGAGTATGCTCAGCTGTTGCAAAACTGGCAGTTAAATTCTGTTATACGCTGTTAATAACATATACATGTATATTATAAAATTTGATAAATCGTCGTCAGTAAAGCTAGCAATGAACATTATCTCATACGTCAAATTACAATGTTAAAATAAATTGATGTCTCGAGAACAACATTATTTGCATTGAGGTTCTAAAATCAAAATATCAACACCTTGATGTATAAAATAAATTAATCAAAATTTAATCAAAGGTTACCTATTGCAGCAATAACTACCATTAACTTTTACTTTTTATTTTGAAAAACACGCAAGCTTTTAAGGCATGCCATGTGGAAAGTCGGAGGTCGTCACAAGAAACTCTGTACAGCAGCGTTCCACAGTAGCTTCTTTTTTAGGAAGAAGATGGAAAGGGAGACTTTCTTACTCCTGTTGCACTTTCAGATTTTTACAGATTTTTATTATTTCGGGAGAATTAAATGTTTAAAAAATAATCAAAGATTTAAACATTTCTTTAACCGATAATGTTTATTTATATAACAACTTAATTATGTTTTCCTCGTTGGTGCTACATGTGAAAGTGAGGTATGTGCTTGGTTTTACGTAGATCTGTTGGAAGACATTATTTTTATGATAAAATATTTATTCAAAACTATTTGATAGTCAAATGCAAGCATCTCCAAAAGGGGTTGACTTCAGGGGGTTGAAACCCCTCTAAAAGCAGTCCTATGGCCCTGTCATAATGAAAAATTATTGTCGCTTTTTGTATTTCTTTCTTTAATGCTTACATGTACTGTGGAAGCTTATTTAAATGAAATATTACCAGAATTTCAATGCTTGATGCTAGAATTTCTCTAGTGTCGATCATGAGGTGTTTGCGTTTACCAATAGCATGTACCCAACAGCTACGATCTAACATTAAATCATAAAGCACTTAGGATTACTATGCCAGATATTTTCAATAATAGTAGAAATTGCATTAAATTAATAATCAAGTTCAGTCCACTAGGAATTTAGAGATGAAGTAATTTGAGAAAAATGAAAATTCGTTGAATGAAATGAAAGCTTCATAGTAAGATAATGTATTAGAGCAATATGCAAGCAGCCTTACCGTTATATGTTAGCGTAAGCGATTAAACGTTGCTTTCAAGTAGTAATCAACACCATAATCGACTATACAACAGCCTTAAGAATGCCAGAAATCTCAGTACGAAGTCTTATGCAGCATTTTACACATACTATGTGAGACTTTAACTATCAGAATTGAAGCTACTTCTTGACTTTTTTAGTTTTAATAGTTTAATTGCTTTAAAATTGAATTTTTTAGAAAATATATTAATTATTTGGATTGTTCTGGTTTGATCTAATTTGAAATTGTGTATGACTACCTAAATGGCAATGTTCATTTTTTGTCTAGGTGGTTTTTGAGGGCTTACAATTGAAAAAACATACACGTATTTTGTGTTTTTTAGTTGAAAATTGTGGGAAACAGTGGTTGTAAAAACTGTTTGATTGGTTGCAAGTTAAATATTTGACCATTTCAGCTATTGACTAACTCTTACTGTTTTTCTACAGAAGCTAAGAGTGATGCAAAACCAACACCTGTTTTCCTTGTTAGCCTCTCTCTCTCTCTCTCTCTCTCTCTCTCTCTCTCTCTCCCTAGCGTTTGGGTTAGGTCACATTCTTTAAACGTGAAGGTGAAAGCTATGTATTTTATGTGCTAAAAAGTGAGATCATGAAGCTTTCAGGCTTTCAACAATAAATGCACATAATTCCAAAATTATTGACATCATTTTGAAAGTCCTTTTCATTTTAAAATGCGAAGACAGAATTGCACACTGACTTGGAACGCTCACCCGCCAATATTGGTTAGCAAAAGTAAGATTTATTATTTTTAGCGGCATTTTGCAATTTCAAAGTTTGGTAACAACAAAATTGTTTAATGTCTTCATATTATTTTTTGTAATAATTAAAATTAGAGTTCTATGTATTGGATTGGTGATATTAGAGTATATTTCTGCAATTAAATTACATGTATAGCCTATACAGCGGCTAAGTGGTCGAATTTTGACAGCTACTGCCAACTACCGACCTAAGTGTGCAACATTATAAAAACAACTATCAGAATATGAATGTTAACGTCCTTAAGATGCCACAGAACCATTAAAGTATTCATTTACTTTGATAGTTTTTTGTACAATTCATGGAAGCTTTTTATCAAAAATCAATGATTTTTGAGGTAAATTTGAATACTATGTGCTGTGAGGGAACATTTTCAAAAATCAATCGCTCGGAATTTCATTGGCATTCCTTATAAAAATGAAATATATTAACAGAATAATATTAACATAGTTGACATATCTTTTTAAAGAATTCATTTCAAATGTAGTCTTAGAACAATGTGACATTAAATTTTATCAAGTTTACTATTCAAATCATATAGATGATGCTAGCTGTTAATCCTAAGCAGATGGGATAAATCTTGTAAAATTTTTTCAGTGTTAGAGCAAATAATTGGGATAAAATGATATACTTGCTAGAGCTTAATTTGATTGATCCTATGCTATATCATCCTGATTCAGTTTTGCCATTAGTTTTATCTGCACATACTGTTTTGTAAAATATAATTTCAATGCATGTAATTCTTATATTAATATACTCAAGGTGCATTTATGAGGATGTGGAATCCTTATTCCTTGTATCATTTGTGACAAAATGTGTTTGAAATCAATAAGAAATTTTTCATTTCCTTAGTCCTGTTGCTAAACTTATAACTGAGTTGAAGGAGATTGAGGATTTGCCTCAGCATCAAGAAAATCATTTGATATAATGACACACCCAAGAAGTTCTATTGATTGACACAAGATATTGATGGATAAGAACCCCAAATTTCCTTGAATTTAAGGCTAAGACATGGCCAAATGATGGTGTGGGAAAACTTACTATAAATCTGAATGCCACATTTTTCAAAGATATAACTATAATTATCACAAATGCAACCAAATTGAATAACTTTTTAAGCATACTAATTCAATTATAAAGTAATTCATTGCAAACATGTAGGACAAATATTGACTCAATTATATTTCAGAAACATTAAATAGATTTGTACATTATATCATAGCATACATATTGCCATAATGCTATATGATATGCATTATAAACATATTGACAAATGTATGCAATTTTGTTAAAGGAAAGAGATGTCAATTTTTAGGTATATAAAATTGCAACCATGGCTCTCTAATTTCCACTTTGTGCACAGGGTCTTTTAGTTTGAGGTACTCAGTCTGTGTTCAAATTTTTACATTCTGAGGATGATCAAGGTTGTTTGCTTCTTAATGCAATTCCAAGTTTCTTTAGCTAAAAATATGAAATTTAAAGTGGATGTTTAAAATATATAATTTTTCACCTATTCACAAGTGTGTTTTCAAATGAGTTTCACCTTGAGTATTAATGATTTTTTTTCTTTGTATTTTAGCCCAGTTTTGCTATTTCAAATTTTGTCCAAATTTATCAAGTCATTTTGGATTTCATTAATAAATTAGGTTTGTTTTGTAGCCATAAGTATATAATTTTTTTGTGAAATAATGTTGGATGTGAGAAAAATTATTAAAATCATTAATAAAACAATGCATCTCAATGCATATACTGTATGTCCTAAATTGTTTTATAAGTCAGCTTTTGAAGAAACATTATTGTAATCATTTTTTAAATCAATTTAATTGTTTGTGATAGCTTAATCACAAATTTTCAATGAATTGTAAAAAATATGTGGAAAATAATAGTTATTATAGCTTATAGAAAGCATTTGTTAACATTCAAAAATAACAGATTTAACAACACTTTTGCAAAACTGTTTTAAATCCAGATTTCAACTAAACAAGAATTAAATTTGGCCAATTGATTTCATCCAGTTCTTACGAATTCCTAACCCACCACAATGCATAAGACTACTAAGAGACAATCAAATCTCCAGAAGGAAAGTTACTCAGTCTAAGGTGCATAAATATCAAATCCATGGGTTTGCATTATTTGTGTCCTAAAAATTTAATCTTCTTCACAATTTGCTACAAAGTTATTTCATGTAAAGACAATAGTTTTTAAGATTAAACTGTGTGCTGAGCCTTAGTTGTATTAAATTGATATTCTATGTAAGTCAAAATCTAAATTTTCTTGCAATAATTGAATGTAAAAGTTGATTAATAATTATTTTATTTAGCATTTTTTAATTAAGGTTGATGTTTTCACAATACCTTTGCAAGATTAATAAAATTTTCTATTGGATTTTCATTCAGTGATAAAATCCTTTTAGTATTTGAAGTATTTGCATGCAGTGTGAAATTTAATTGCAACCTAGAGATTCTTGGCATTTTCTTGATGCACAGATTAAAATATAAAAGTATTATCAATATGACAAAAATTTATATACAAAAATCTATACAATCACTTGAATTTCAGCACAAGATGTTTAGCATAATAATTTTGGACACATCATTGCTATGGATAATTGATGATTGTGGAAAAAAGGTCACAAAGGTAAAAAAATTGCACATTGCATTCAAATATCATCATCTCCATCACTTACTCAATCCTAATTCAATATTTAATCATGCACCATGCAAGAAATGATTTGAACAATTCAATCACATATGTAATTTGGAGATGTTCTTTTAATGCACAAAGAAAATTTGTTTCATGTTTACTATGAATAAGATTCAGAGCTTTGTATTGGTGAAAGTACTTTTATTAACACAAACTCAAAACAATAAAATCACCAATATCAGATTCAGAGAATTTGAGACTTTGATATGTTCGTCTAAGTCTCACAAAAGGTAAGTTTCAATTGTGAAAAAGCTTGAAAAATTTCACAATCATGTCTTGAATTGAGACTGTTATTGGTTAAGTCATAATTTCAAAAAACATTGATGTTTCATTGAAGCACAGAACTAGATTGCATATTTGACTTTATTTTAGCATAGTAACTGGAATTTTAAAGCCTAATTTTTAAAGTATAAATTAGCTTTTAGCTTGGGTAAAATTATTGTAGCTGTCAAGTTTCAAAATTTCATTAAAAAAATTCATTTCTTGCCTAATAAATATAAGTTTTGGTATCACTTTTAAAGTCTTGATCTTTTCTTGATTTCCCTGATCAGATAAAATGTGTCTATGAATAGCAACAAATCAATTTTCCAATTGTGCTATTACATGAATTGTGTTCATGTTGAACAGCTTTGAAGAAAATTTCTATTTCTCAGGAATGGTACTAACTCCTGAATACAAGTATTGCATAAAATAGGAAGCTCAAAATAATCACTTGTCAATGAATATATGTTCAATATATTGATTTACAAAAAGAAAGCTTCCCACACTCATTGAACAACTAAATTTACTCTTATTATTTGCATTATCTTATTTTCATATTTTGTTCTTAATGCTGAAATGCTCCAAATGACACAGGATACAATAATTCAGATATGATTGATATGCTATATTTTTACACAGTTCTCAAATTAATGATTTTATTAATGTTTTCCCATTTTACTATTTTCATATAGTTTGTTTCCATTTGCTGTAGAATATGTAAATATTGAATATAATTTGTGAATTATGTTCCTGGCTTAAAATATAGTTATTGTAATTATTATTCAATTACATCCCAATGTAATCCATTTAATTAACAGTCATTTATAGAAAAAGTATTTCAGCTCAAAGCAAAATGCTTAGTTTTCACATAAGGATTTCTTTTTAAGGAAATCTTAGGAATAAAAACTTTCTTCAAATAAGAAGGAAACTACAATAGGGGACTTTCACCCAAAATTAAAAACTGTCAGAAGGCTAATATATTGCTGAATAATCAATAGAAAAGACAGTATAGTAGGCGACCAGGGCTTAAAAATTAAATATTTTCAAAATATTCCCATGTGTATTTAAGCAATATGGTATGAATAAAACTCACCAAATTTGGATGACCTTAAAAACTCACTAAATGTGAACATATGATAAAAAACCCTGTATGTTGTCCACAATTTCATGGGAAAGTTCATTTAGGTCCTCTGCTGTCACAGCAAAAATAAGAGTTTAATACTGAATATCTCAAAGATAAATAATATTGAGACCCTGGTCACCTACTATACGAAATTTTCTACTGATTATTCATCTAAATAGTAGCATTTTAGCAGTTCTTACTTTTGGGCGAAAGTCCCTCATTTAAAAATAAATCAATTCACAAAATTTAATTAAGAAAACTTATAAGGAAGACATTAATTTCAAACTTGAATGAAAATCCACTTGGAAAAATTACATGAAATTTTAAATACATCATCAAGTTCAATTATATATTCTAAAGAAATATACTTGAATTTGAAAATTAAATATCCGAACTTGGACCAAATGACTCCTCTAGAAATTTCTTTATAAGTGAATGTGATGTTAAATTTTCGATTGTATTATGTACAAAACTTCGTTTAGGTTTACCAGGGCAACGATTTGATCATGTCCTGTTGTGTCAATATATTTTTCATGAAATTGTTTTTTACGATGGCAAAAAACGCAATTCTGTTATCCATGAATTCTTCGTTTATATTTTATTAATCCAAATATTCATTTTATTTAATATTTATGAATGTCTGTATTGATTTAGTGATTGGTATTCTTAGTCTTTATGGAGGATTTAGGCAGTCCGCCATCAGAGGTACATATTTCTTTTTTTCATTTTGTTTAAGATATATTTAAGACTGATGATGAAGTGCACATTACTGATGGGCAACAAAAAGCCATGCTAGCCTTAGAATTGCTTGATAATAATAACGATTCTAATTTGATGAGTATGAGTGATCGTGTAAAAGAGGCAAACAGCAAATCTGAAAATGTTCCTATTAATGAAGATAGAAAACGTGTAGTCGCGTTCAAAGATGAGGTCGAATCTCAAGAATATAATTACAGTGAAGTAGCAAACAAGGATGAATTGGAAGATGGTAATAAAGATGAAACTGATAACAAAGATGGAGAAATAAAAGATAGTCCCATTCTAGTTGAAAAAGAAGGTAATTATGAATTGGTTGATGCTAAGGACGTGGTAAGAGATAAGAGTCAATCGGAAATTTCTGAAGATACGCAGAAAACTAAAAAATCGAATGTTCGAGCAAAAACAGCGCCCAGTAGTGGACCTCAGCGTTATCAACCTTCTGAAAAACCTTCATCTAATAATAACAATGATCTTTGTCATCGGTAAAATTTATTAGTTACTTCTTTATTTTACTTTATTTGTAGGGGGCATCGGACTCCAGAACAAATTGAAGAAGCACGAAACTTCCAGCGTGAAAAGCGTAGAAAGGAAAAGGAAGAAAATGAACGCCGTGAAAGAGAGGAAGCAGAACGTATGGAGGAAAATATGAAGAGTTTTAATGCATGGAGATTAGCTAAAGAAGATGAAGCAAAGCGACAGCGAGAAAAAGAACGTAAAATGAAGCGAGACATAGAAGAGAAAGAAAACGAGCAACAGGTATTTTGAACTTTAAATATATTATTTCGTTATATACGATTTAGTTGATTTTAAGTGCACTTGGTATCAAGGTTTGTTGTAGATAGCATGTCTGCATAATTGCAAAAATAGCAAACAAACGTGCACAAACTGTAGTTTTGATTTTTCTATAGTTTCGTTATAGTTTAATTTGGTTTTTAGTAAAAATATTTAATAGATGTTTAATGTAAACATAACTTCCTCTATCATTTCTTCAAGCCTTTGTGCATTCAAGAAAAATTAAGTAATGCTATGCTGTAAGAATGTTGATAAAATGGGTAACAGCTATCTGATAGCGAAGGTTATGATACTTGACAACGCTTTGTTTTGTTAATTATATTTTAATAATGTTAGAATTGTCACTAGCTTGATGTATATATTTTCTAGGTATTAATGGAAAACTTGTATATCATATTCAAAACTTGTCTAATTGTTATTAAATATTTTTCAATTGCTTCGCTTATACAATCCTAGGCCTATATTGAAAATTTAATGATTTTCTTTTCTTATACTGGATATAATTGGTACAATGATGTATCATAAGCAGTAAATGAAATACGTATTCTTTGCATCTTATCCAGGAAATGTTGATAATATATGAAGAATCAGAAATCTATTTATACCATGCACATGCTTTTAACTAACTGTGGAACTTGGCCTGAGTTGTTTATAAAAAAACAAACTTCATTGTTGTTTTCGAATGAGAACTTTATTATTTGTCCCATAAAGAAGAAAGAGCATTAACGAATATTAGTTACTATATCAAGAAGGGGTTTTTAGTAATCTCGTTAAAATATGCAAGTGCTGAATTGTAGTTCTACTTTATAAAGAAGATGTATTTGCTAGATGAATAAAAGGCCTCCACGCGGCATATATTCATATGTTTTGGTGCATAAAACGATTGGTTACGTGTGATTGTTAATTCAATTTCGTACTAGAGACAATTTTTCCTCTTTTTTAGCAATATGTAAACATTTATTTAACTTACTGATAAGTGGTCGGGGTTACTCTACCAGTCAACAGACTGAAGAGTGCGTGTCAACAGATCAAGTCCATGACTCCTCCCCTGGAAGTGTGCCCGCTAGGGCCGGCTTAACCATGCTTGACCTCTGGCGACCCCTGGCACGCAGAGTGCTGATCTGTGTTGAGTCTGATCAGCAGAGAGTGAACCGAAGGCTGAGCTTCATGAGAGGGTTGCGCCTCTCCAGCTTTGGCCAACCAAGGCTACTAACTGGGTGACTCGTGAGCATTTACTGTCTGCTTGTTATAAAGATCCAAAATAATATTTGGAGATAATGCACTTGAGTGCAAAGCACTAAGCAACTAATCATCTCCATCCCAAGATTGAATTAAAGATGTCGGATCATAACCAAAACCTATGATTAAGCAAAGCTTAAAGTTGACCTTTGTGTGATATACTTCCTTATCATATATTAATATTTATATATTTAGCATATATTATAAGGTTTAATGTTGACAAACAACCTGCAAATAATTCGTAATAGTTTATTTAACTTAATGCAAAGTGTCGCTCTAATCCAGGAAAAATAAAATGAAATTTTACTAAATGTAGTTGTTGTAAATAGTGTCTAATAAAGACAGGAAAGAGAGGTTACTCTAACTACATTTCAATTTCAGGGTTTTTTGTTATGGGCTTATAATGGTCTGATTTCTTAATTTTTTTTAATATTGCATGGAAAATCAATTTACCTGGAAACATGATTCATCTCAAGCAATATGTAGTATATGCAATAAGGGTTTCAAAATTCAAAGCAAGGCAATGCGCAGATTCGACCACTTCCGCCCAGTTTTATTACTAAAGAAAACGTGTGCATTTTCAGACTGAATGCTTTTCCATCATTTTTGCCNTTCGTCTTTCATAACGGGACTTTTTCAACTTGTGCTAAGGCATTTTTTATTCAAAGTACATAAACCACCCTGTTTTTACATCATATGTCACAGCTTAAGGTGTCATTATGTATTACTACTATGGACTATTTTGTTAAATTTTGTTGTTCTCAAGTCTAGAGGGGTGATAGGCATTTCACATAAACTCCATGGTTATTTTCAATAAATCTGAAAATACCCTTAAAGTTGACCTTTGTGTGATATACTTCCTTATCATATATTAATATTTATATATTTAGCATATATTATAAGGTTTAATGTTGACAAACAACCTGCAAATAATTCGTAATAGTTTATTTAACTTAATGCAAAGTGTCGCTCTAATCCAGGAAAAATAAAATGAAATTTTACTAAATGTAGTTGTTGTAAATAGTGTCTAATAAAGACAGGAAAGAGAGGTTACTCTAACTACATTTCAATTTCAGGGTTTTTTGTTATGGGCTTATAATGGTCTGATTTCTTAATTTTTTTTAATATTGCATGGAAAATCAATTTACCTGGAAACATGATTCATCTCAAGCAATATGTAGTATATGCAATAAGGGTTTCAAAATTCAAAGCAAGGCAATGCGCAGATTCGACCACTTCCGCCCAGTTTTATTACTAAAGAAAACGTGTGCATTTTCAGACTGAATGCTTTTCCATCATTTTTGCCTGGTTTGCAATTGGCTCTGTTGCTTCTTCACCTTTGATATTAACTAATTTGGGTGCTGCAAGACTAGCATTTCGTTTGCTCACTACATAGATTTTGGAAAGATTTTAAGCTAATGAGTAAATGTTGTAGTGATGTTTTTTTTATTGATTCTCCTTGATGAAACAAGCATTATTTTAGATTGTAATGCATGTATCCATATTTTCGAAATTGGATTGCTCAACAAATTCGAAATGTTTGAATATTTTTCATTATAATTGATGAGACAACAACTCAAACTTCACGATGTTTTTAACAATCTAATTTTGGGCTCTCTATATTTTGATTGTTTGTCCTCAGTTGGCGCTAAAGTCATCAAAAATATAGTTTCGAGTTTGCTCAATGGTTCCGAAAATACAATTCTTCATTATCCCAGTTACTTACTCTCGATAGGGATGATCCAAATTACAATCAGAAAATTCCTGCAAACTCTGTCAGAAGGAGAAGTTTGATTTTGTTTTAGCTGTTTCTTTTGTACGCATGTTGTACTTTAATGGCTTTAATCAAATTTACTGCTAACGATCAATTTTAATGTTTGTCGGAATAAATTAGCTTGTGTTCCAACTATTGAAAGCTGTATGTAAATATCGGGGAAAATACGATAATAATCAATACCTTGTTTAGAGAAAAAATTGCTCAAATGTGCTTCTGAATGTAGCAAAGGGGAAGGTAAGCAAAGAAACAAGTATGTGAAAAGTCTAGAGAACTTCAAGAAAATTTACTATCACAAATAGCTCAGTTGAGAACTTTTCCATTTCAGCTTTGATATTTTTGAATTAATACTGTTCTTGTGGCAGGAAATAACACCGCTTTCTTCAGCAATCCTATCATCTAAGGCCTCAGTTACCCTTGGCGGGTTTTACAAACTCGTCAGCTAAGTCAGCGGGAAAACCATAGCAGTGAGCGGGTATAATAATTGAAATAACGTTAACATCGAAGAAGATAACTTTGCGTTAATATTATTGTTAAATCACGAGTGCATGATATAAAATTTTTTTCAGATAATTAAATTCCATGAATGCAAAATTTTTAGAAAAAGTGCTTGACTAGCAACTCTACCCGTCAAATGTAGCTAAAACAAATTCTCGGCAGGTATAACAACTAAGTCATCCTTCTTAAGCCCTCCCTAATGCCCGCCTAATATATGTTTGGATTTTGGTTTCTAGTTTGTATTTTTTGAAGTCTTTTCTTTGGTCGCATTGATTCGTTAACTTTTATCTTTTTAATTAATGCTCTAATTTTCTAGAATTAACGTGATATCCTAATTTTCTGTGTGATAACAGTATGGGAACAGACGTATTTCACCGTTAGCAGATATTCTGCATTTATTATGAATTTTTTGGCATGTCTATATTTTTTCATTTCTCACATGGGAGATCTGCACAAATTGCAGTGCTGCATTTTTTACCTTAATGCTGAGCATTTCTGTTTATTTATTTAAAATATAGAGAATAAATGTTGATACAGAAATGCTATAACTGCAGGCTTCCGCTCAGCACTTGAAAATGCATGTACTCATGCGAAATTGAATAGAATCTGCAACTGTTTGCGACTTAATGTTTATTTTGAGACTTGGATACGTTGGAAGATATGCCCAAATAGTTCAGGATTTTAATGACAAGTTGTTAAGTTGCATCATGCAAACGAATTCTGCTCATCAGATCCTTTTTACACTTAGCAACAGTCAATGCCACGGATATCCGTAATTCGGACAATTTTGTACTATTACTAGTTTGCATTTATTTATCTAACGTGTTGAATAAATTCTCGATATAGAGTCCCATTTTTCACAATTACCAGCTATATACTATAGTATTTTGTAATACAAATGGGGTTAACAATTAAAATTGAAAACAGAAAGTGAGTGAAAAAAATCTTACTGCAAAGAATCAATCGCAATTACTGCAAAATAAACACGATTTTCTGTATTAAAAACGCATTTTCATTTATGGAAAATGTCAGAAATTTTATTAGTTATATCAGCAAATTTTGCAAAACCGTTGATATATTTGAAGACTATGTGCCTCATTTCTGCAAATCGGTTTTAATTTGGGATAGCCCTCAATCAAAACAAAATGGATTTTGCTTCTCTTCCGCTTAGATCTTTTTTGTACTAACATTTGAGCATTGAATCTTTTCTCCAAGATATATGTACTCTTGTTATTCTAAGGAACTTGTTAAGAAAGACCAAACAGGACTACTTTTCACAAATGTAATACATCTTTTCACAACATGCTAACGATTGTCTTCCTCTCGGATATGTGCATTTTACCTAACATTTATAAAAATAACGGCCAATGAGTATGGCATTCTTGAGTGTTTTTTTATGCTTGACAAAAATAATTTTAGAATGAGAAAGAAAAGAAAATATCAATGAAGGATTGGTTGGAGATGAAGAGAAAACAGCATAAGCAGGAACAGAAGCTTGAAAAACTCCGCTCTATTGAACTTTCGTCTGCTTGTTACGTGCGATCTCAAGAGGAATGTGAAAAGGCCTTCAAAACGTAATTACTATTTTAGAATAATCATTTCAAAATATATGCATACTTAAACCACAATGACATTTAAAATTGAATAATTCACAAACTTGGGATTTTTCCAAGCTTATTTCCTTTATGATTAGAAACTAATATTCTGGATTAATCTTTTAGTTGTAAATGTCTACAAATGGGAACATTATTAAAACTTTATTAATATGTGTTAGAAATTTTTATGCTATGGCCTGATTAAAACATGTTTTAAACACGGTTTAAAACAATTGTTTTCTTTTAATTTTTTTTATTTATTTTTTAACTGCATATAGACCTTTATGGAAAGTTTGGAAAGCAATTTTTGGGGTATCCGCCATTCGTACTGTCATATTATATTTGCGTGTATGCAACGAAAAATCAATCTTGATAAATTTATCATAATTGCTATTACATGTATTTTTAGAAAATTTTTAGTATCTTGAGTTAGGCCTGTCTAAAAGCAAAAAAACATTGTTTTAAGCATTTACAACGTTAAAAAGGTTTTTTGTAAAAATCCACATTTTTGCCAACCTTGCTAATGCAGTAAAGTTCTCATGTTTCTCTCTTTTGTTTTACACCCTATAATTTTATTTTGAAGTTTAGTTTAATTTAAACCATTAAATTCTGAACTATTCGACTCTGAATATTTTATTTCCATCCATAAGTTAATTTATTTTGATGTGTACCCCAAATGCGAACATGTCTGCAGTGGTAAACTAGTTATAAAATTTGAATTTTTTGTGAAATAGTTTTTAGAAACAAAGAACTAATAATATCAGCAGGTAAACGTTTAAAGCAGGAATATATAACGTCTGTTGCAATTATTTAAATAAAATTGCCCTCAAATTTGAATCTTATATGTTTTAATTATGTTTTTTTATTTTGAATGTTTATATGTATCAAACACAATCAGAATTGGTCATAGGTCAATGGGTGAAGCAGGTCGCAGGGGCCATGTGTCACTAACGCATAGTTTATGAATAATGATTCATCATTAATATTACTAACATTATGATATTGTGGATTGGCTTTGTAGCTGTAACTCCATTCGCTCCTCCAAAACTACAGAGAAAAGATCATTTTTATTGGTTTAACGATTGCCCCAAAATGCATGTGTCAATAGCAGTAAACGATTTTGCAGTCCTCGTAACTAGTCTCTCAGACATGCTTAATCCGTATAAAGCTTAGCCAACGCCTGACTGGGATACTTGATAAAGTGGTGATATGAAAACCACTACATATATATATATATATA
>CABFPE010000189.1:328189-340770 GCA_900660155.1 Hofstenia miamia
CAAAATAGGTTCTACATCATGGAAAGGATTCCAGTTTTTTAAAAGATATCATTAATTAGCAATAAACTGGGTAAACTGATAATTCTGAATCCATGTTTTTTGTTATTATGTTTTTATAGTTTTGTATATTTTATGTTGTTATTGACGCACTAAGTGTAGTATTAGCAGCTTTTGTTGAGGTGTATAATTATAATTTCATAAAGGAACACAGGCTAGGAGTAATATATATATATATATATATATATATATATATATATAAATTTCTTGTAATCATATTGTAGAATTGGCCTGATAAGAAATTCTATTCTATTCTATAGTTGCATTGATGTATTATCGCTGAATATGCAGGTGTCATGAATTAGATTGCAATTAGTTATTGGCTGCAAGTCTTTTACATAAATACTAAGAAGAAGGGGACATAGAATCGTGCCTTGAGGCACCCCATTGTAAACCGGTAACCATTCAAGAAAAACTGTTTAATTTAACTCTTTGGAATCTTTGGTTGAGGTAACTAGTAATCAATTGCTTACTATTACAAGAAAATCCTTAATAAGATAGTCTTTCAATTAGTATGTTGTGATCAAAGGCTTTTGAGAGATCTAAACAAGCTATAGCTACACATTTATTAGAATCAAGTGATGCTCTCCATTTTTCAGTAGCATGTAATAGTGCATAAGTTGTTGAAAATTTTTTGGGGAATCCAAATTGCTTGTTTGATAATAAATCATACTCATTAAAATGTTCAATTATTTGATTATGTAATAATCTTTCGAATATTTTGCCTATTGGAGAAGTTTATCACTTAATTAATTCTGTAAAAATACTATATTTACAGAGGGACTGAACAATATGCCACATTTACCACTCGAAAAACATATTACTACTTAAGACGACTACACATCAATTTTTAGAAATATTTATGAAAAACCACGTCGAACTATTCTAGAAAACTTAAATTTACTATTTTTTCTTCTTATTTTTGTTACGGCTTTTTAAGCAACTAAGCTCTCTAATTTTCCGTTTACAATATATTGTATAATTACGTAAATACATCACAGAATTTTTAATAATATAATTCTAATTTTTTGGTATAACCGACATTTGTAAAGCCTTCATTGGCAAAAACTAAAAACATCGAATTTAGAAATTTGTAGATTTTGCTGCCTATAAGATAAGATGAGAAAAGAAGAAAAAAATCCTTAGTAGGAGAAGTAAATCCAATACAATTAAATATAACTAATGGCTTCTCAGAATAGTGTCGTTAAAATAATGAAAAACAAACATAAATATATAAATAAAATATCAATGTCTACAACAACGAAAATCGCAGGGTGTTCAACCAATACATTAGAAATCAATGCGCTGTTCTGCCAAATCAAAAGGCAAATGGAAGCTAATTCATTAGATCAGAAATAGTAAGAAATCAACATCAAACTGTATTGATGTTATTAAAAACTCATTCTAAAAAAACGGACTGATGACTGAAAATTCTAACTATTTAAACTAGAAAAATTGAATGACCCAATTGTTAAATATGAAAACAATTCAGCGAATTTTTTGAACCCTGAATTTTATTTCTGCTTTACAAGAAGTATTTAAATTATAAAGGTAATTCTTAAACTTCATACTAACAAACTAAGTGGACCTTCAAGAATTCGTTCACTAAAATTATATATATTTAAAGAATGTATAAGAGTATTTACTTTCCAAATTGTGTAAAACTTGTTCATATTAATCTTATTTTTATGAAAAACGATCCATCTGATATCAATAACTATCGACAAATTTCAAATACTTCTCCATTAAGCAAGATATCTGAGAGATTGATTGCTACATGATCAAATGAGAATTTTAACAAGTATAATCTATCATCAAATACTTAATTTGGATTTCGTAAATATTCATAAATTACTGATGTCCTAATACATGTAAGTACCGTAGAATGGGGTGAGTTGAGACTGCACGCCTTTTCAAAATATAATGCAAGATATCCCGATACTTATTTATCTGATAGTTGTTGTTCTTCTTCTACTCATCACTAGGGAAACCATAATTGCTATTAATGCTATTATTGCTATTAGGTCAATTTTTAATCAAAATTATATTATTGCTATTATTGCTCTTTTTGAGGTAAATTTTTAATTAAAGTTGCATTATTGCTATTTTTGAGGTTAATTTTTTTAATATACATATGCAATTAAGTGTAGGCAAATGGAATGGTTGTCACGCACGTGTTTTAAGTGTGGCTTTGCATCCTACTGCTCATGTTATTGAGCTTTAATTATATTTGTGTAATGCAATTCTATGGAATGTCCAACCTTCAAGTGCTGACATTGAATAAAATTTTTCGAAATTGAACCATCCACTTGCTGAATGTTGAAATGTTAAGAAATACATGATATGTTATTGTAATCAAGATTTCAAATGAAATTCAATGATATCTCGTTTTTTAAAAGAAATTTGTCAATTTTTTAGGTCAATTTTTAAGGGCCAATTTTAGTCAATTCAATAGCGCTATAAAATAGATTTTTAGGTCAAATTTTTGTTTCCCTACTCATCACTTATTAAAATGCTGATAAAAGTTCGAAGCATTGATTTTCCTGACTTTGTTTTAATATAGGTACCATAAAATTAAAATCAACTTCATAACCAAATATCATTAAAAAGCATGTCGTTTCAAACTTTTGCTGGTGAGTGAAGTAAAATTGTTTTCACATAAATTCTTAGGCTTCTTAGAGTGAACAAACACTCCACAAGTATGTGCTAGGTTATTTTAAAGATATTGAACATTGTAAAACCTTGAAATTTTATCGATTTCATACTGTTGAAAATCGAGATGAACAAACGTTGAGGGAAGAGCTTCACATAAAATTTCTACGTAAATATCATGATGAAGAACCATGTTTTGTTTACCTGAGAAGCCTGAGGTATCTTTTGTAGATAGCGAAGATATAGTTTGTAAAACTGAGCACCCAGGTATCTTGCGTCATGATGTTTTGAAATTTTCTCGTTTAAACAATGATTAGTTAAACTGAGATGTTTGAGATTTGCTGATGATTTTCTAAATTGTATCAAATTTGAGGTAAAATTTGACGTATTGCATTAAATACGAATATATTTTTTAAAATGTTTTTGATGGGGTCTCAACTAACCCCGTTCACCAAAATTTTGGTGCACACTCTTATAACTCCAATATAGCAAGATATAATATTAAACATATTGAAATTTCGATTAAAAACGAAAGAAAATATCCTATTTAGTTACCACCCAAGCGTTGATGAAAATCTAGAATTGTTAACGTTGATTATTTCGCGTTAAATGTATAAATCAAAAATTTAATTTTAATAAAGTGTTTAACAGCATACGATTAGTTTTTACAACCCTTAAATGCCTGAGATGGTCAGATTTGAACACTAGTTCTATTAGCTGCTATGTTCAGCATTTATATTATATACAAAGAAAGGACATGGGTCCAAAACTTTGGTCAACGATCAGTGTGACCTACGAAATAATAGGTGCTGCCCAATTTTGCCGTTTTCGTGCAACTGCATCAGGTGATGCCGCCGCTATATTTGCAAGTGTAGATTCTGAATATGGTTGCCTGGAAATGGAAAGAAACCATTGCTGGGGATGCTTTACAAAATATTTATGACAATATATACAACTGTGATAAGAGTATGCGAGAGGTAGAAGTCATTTTACACTAGCTTTATTGGAAGCAATCACATCCTTCCTCTATACAAGGAGAACATTTTCTAAAAATTGTCAAACAAGAAGCAAATTTAAGAACCGATCAACTTGTTGAAAATGTTTTAAACTCTCACCATAAATTTCTTTTGGAAAGCGACACAACATTACTTGTGATAACTGTTTTACGACTTTCAGATTTACTCTTTTTTGCGGAAAAAAGTTGCATTTGTTGGTAAGGTGCAGCAATTCTTTAGTCAAAGGATTTCTAATTCTCGAGAATTAGGAAGCTCATAAAAAACTAATTACAAAAAACTTTGAAAAAAACTTTATACTTCAGTTGACGGAACAGCCCCGACATAAGCATGTACAAGAAAATGCATCTTGATGCAACCAAGAAATCTACAATTTGCACAAATTTAAAGAAACGTGGCTTACATGGAAGAAATTAGGTTCATTTAATAATCTGAGAAATATTATCTTCAATTACGCGCGTATGAAATTTGCTATGTTAATACATTAATGAGAAAATGAAATAATAAATTCTGACGTTTCTTTATCATCTAAAAATGCATCTATGATCAATTCTTGTCAGGGAGGTTTTGTCTGACATTTCACTATTGCATATTATGTTGTTGATCTCTTAAAGAACTTGCAAGGGTTTTTTAAAAGTTTTATTCCCGACATCGATTTTTCTATAGACAAATTGAAAATGTCTATTTCAAACACGTTTTACACCAAAACCTATTAATCTATAAAACCTCTATGACGATTTAATGCTGACTAAGCCTTCTTGTTTAAATCGCGCTATTTCACTTTGCTGTAAAGTATGTAATGAAGTTGCAAATTGAATTATCGCATAACACTTATTTTGAATCAAATCAATTTAGTTTTCCTCCGCTTAGTGACGTGCAATTAAAATGATTCAAATTTCTTGATATGTGTGGAGCAATTCAATGCAAAAATAAGGCGAATATAACATATAACTTGTGCTGTTTGCAAGAGGAAAAATGTGGATATGCATTTGCAATGACTGCATGTAATTGGAACTTGAGTAGAAAACAATATTATTTTGTTTTCTGATTTTTTTATTTCATTTAGCGCAGTTTTTCTGAAGGTGGTCAATTCTGACCGCTTCTGCCTGAAGCCTTCAGGCATTTAAGGAGTATCGAATTTTCAAGCTTTCTATAGTGTTAAAATGAGCACTAAACATTTCAAAAAATAAATTCTTTTAGAAAAATAACCACTTTATTTCTAGATTTTTTCTTTTCCCGAAACGGCTAATCAGACATGTCAACGAGCCGAGCTTCTAACGAGCCGAGCCGAGCTGAGCTTGAGCAGAGTATTGGATATACAACGAGCCTAAACTAAATACAGAAGTGCTTCCGACATTATTTTATTGGCTTCCGTCGGAACGCGTTTGTCGAGCTAAATAAACTTAATTGCTTTATAGAACATTATAAGGCTTAAGCTGTTAGCTAATGTTTTTGTTATTGAAACTTGAAGTTTTTAAGATACCCTAATATATTTGTGCGGGTGACTGAGTTAGAATTTGATTTATAGGATGGTCTGTTCTGCCCTTGAAAAAAATGTATGTGTTTTATACCATACATTTCAGACAAAAATTCTTGACATTATATCTTGGCATAAAAAAAGACACGGTAATATTTTTATCGTATGTTGTAAATAGCATTTGAAACTGATGCAAAGTTTGATTTAATGATCATATGATAATGGGCATGCATAGTACTAAGAAGGTTCAGTTGTGCCTGAATTGAATTTTGGCATCATCATAAACTAGAAGGTTGCTTTGGCTGACTATGAATTTCCGTTCATCCGAATCTGTTGTGTTGTGCAACAACATTTGCATGTTCTTCGATTATTAATCTTTATGTGATTGAAGCTATGTCGTGCAGGAATTTCGCATTGATTAATTTCTTACATCAATCTTGATGTTTTCCCTAGTTAGCAGCAATGTTTCAAATCAAGGCTTCGGAGCAAGCCCATATGTGAAGCTGCTCCAGCTCCTGCTGTGGAACAAATTCTTATCTTTGCTTTGACTAGATTTTTTCATGTAAAAAGGCAACTGATTGATTGTAATGAACATTATTTTCTCATTTTGGTCACTTTTGGTTACCATTTAAAATTTTTATGGAAAATATGAAACAGTTTTGAAGGCTTAAATGTCAGAATTTTTGTGATATTGGTATATTACACTAATATGCTTAAACCTTAAACTTTGGGATAAAATGATTGACGAGGTCATTTTGTGTTTGCTTTATCATAAGTACTGATTTACTATCCTGACTTCATTTGTTCTGGTATATTACAAATAGATAGTGCTCAAGCTTCAGATTTGCAGCATGTGCTACATGTGAGTGGGGAAACAGAATTTGATGGCGATACATTTGTTCTGTTCACTGAAAGCACATGGAAGACAACTGGGAAAGTAGGTCAAACCGGCAAAAAGTATCAGAGAAGATCAATGTATTTGGAAATATGTGAATTTAAAGACTTTAAATCAGAACCACAGCCTGATGATGGCTTCCACAGTGGATGTTACAGCAACTTTACAGCATATCAGAAGGATGAGAAAAGTGGTTCTAAAGATGGATCTATTGAAACAAGATCTAAGATACCAAAACAATAAGTAGGAGTTGCCTCAACTAATGAAGTGCTGGAAAAGAAGTGTATTTCCAGAAGAAGACACTAAAGCACAAACTCTCCAAGCATCTTGAAGCTTTTATCACCAATGAAGTACTAATAGCATTTGATGATGTTCTTTATGATGCCATGTTTATAATCCATTCATTACCCTGTGATTTGCCAAACCATTTTGGCAAGAGCAGAGATGGTGTTGAGAATAATATGCAGCACACCAGCAATAGAAGTACACTTTGTTTGTGACAGTCACATGAAAAGCATAAAGAATTTTGAACAGCAGGCCAGAGATGCAAATGATGAATCATTTATTATTTCTGGTGCAGACCAGTTACATCCTAAAGATTTTCGACATGCTTTGAAATCACCAAGTTTCAAGACTGCACTTCTGAAGTTCCTTTTGGTTGAGGGGAAACATGATGAGTATGGACATAGCATACAACAAAAGAAGATTGTTGTTGCACATGAGGAGCAAAATCTTCCATATATAACAACCATATCTAGAAGCATAGAACATAGCAAGGTGTCTGAATTCGTATGTTCTCATGTGGAAGCAGACACTAGGCCTGATTACCATCTCAGCATGTTGTCTACAGCAGTTCCAGGACAGAATGTTGTCATCTGTGCAACAGATGCTGATATCATGATAATTGTCCTGTATCATACCAGACAACTTAATGCTCAAGTGTGGATGGATGTAGGACATTCAAGTGATAACATTCAAGGTATATCCATATCACTGCATTAGCAAACTACCTTGGTCCAGTTCTTTGCAAAGATCTGTCAGGTTATCATGCAATCACGGGATGTGACTGCACATCAACCACTCTCAAAACAGCTGAGAAGAGTCCTCTCCAATCTTAAGGACTAGGAAATATTGAAGAAATCACCACCTTTACTAATAGCAAAAGCCTTAGAAACATACGTGTGTTCACTCTAAAGTCAGAATTTGTCATTTGTGAATAAGGCCAGGTTGAAGATCTTCCAAAAAAAATATAAACCAACCGACTATCAAAGGCATTGATTCTGGCATGCTTCCATCATGTAGTGACGTCCTGATGCAAAAGATAGCATGGTGCTAGTACGTGGCGTGTCTCTAGAAGCATGCTAATTTAAGAGATCTACTAGAGATGAGAGAATAATGTTCAATAAAATCAATCAGTTGCCTTTTTTACATAAATAATCTAGTCAAAGCACTTAAAATTCGAAATTAATTTTTTTATATTTTATGCAAAAATGGCAATTTTTTTTACAAAAACGGCCAAAATTAAAGAAAAATTCTTGAGTACGGTTAATAAGACTGCTTTTTAGGACTAAGTAACATTTTTTACATAAAAAGTCTAGTTGAAACACTAAAAAGTACAAATCTGATTTTGTTATGATTTTTTATGCTCATTTTTGTTAAAAAATGGCCAATATCACAAAAATGTTTTGAGTACGGTCAATAAGACTGCTTTTTTGGAATCTGCGCCACATTTTACATAAAATAAGCATCTCAAAATTTTCTGCACCAAACATTTTGATAAACCAATTTTCTCCTAGAGTAAAATGCGTATTTTTGCAATTTTTAAAATACTTTGAAAATGCATAAAAAATAGATTATTTTAGTCAAGAGCAGTGTCTCACAATGGAAAGTTAAGATTACCTCTGCTGTAAACTGTAAACGTGTTCTCCTTGAGACTTCATCAATAAGTAGACAAATGCAAATCATTTGTGGCAACCAGATTCTTTGCTGTAGTTGCTTCTTAAACATAGTACTTTAGCCAATTTTTAAAACTTTTAAAATAAGTAAAACATGAATTTTATGGTTGCTCTTAAAATACGTAGCAATAATACCAACAATTGGAGAAATTTTGCAAAAATTGGATACTTACGAAATTCGATGCTAAGTAAATTTGCAAAGCCCTTCCGTATTTTATAAATTAAGATGCTATATAATAACAAAATGCTTAGAAAAATAAGATACCTAAGCAAAAAGATCAAGAAGGGAAGTGCAAATTTTACATAAGTAATAAATAACACACGAAATACAGTTTTTAATTATTTTACAAAAATGAACATTCTTTATATAGAATTGAAATTTTCACATGAAATTTAGCACAATATAGTTACTTGCTATGTAAAGCATAAATTGGTGAAACTAATTTCACGAATTCTTTATTTCTAGTAGCTTCATTTGCCTTCTATATTGTAAATCTAAGAATTATTAGCAACAAATTGAGCTATTATCACTCCTGCTAAGTAAAAAATGTACTTTAAAACAATATTGATACAAATAATTTAATATCGGGAAAGAAAATTCAATTGACCGGTGATCATATTTTTTAAATAGTTTCTGATCCAAAATGGAATTTGAGGGAAAGTCACAAAGCTTCAAACTGATCCGCCCAACAGTTAATGTGCATCGGTAACAAAACAGGCGGTGGAGCATAAAGTTTCGCTATATTTTGTCAATTGAAATGCTAGTCGTTCTTCGATAAGATTTTCTAAAACGTGTTTTCTTAAGCTGAAATGTATTTTCAGAATAATTTCTTTTAAGCAATTGTCGTGTTTTTCCCCGTTTACCGTCTCCTAAATTTATGCTGTCTTAGTCTGACTCGAAATCATGCCCTATTAATGAAATCACCTAACAAATTTATATATACGCCATTATGCAATTTAATTCTTATTTGAAATCGCACTAAGTTTATATTTACAAAGTCTTATACCAATTTATGAAAAATCATTCAGAGAAATATTGCTTCTAATGATAATGAATAAACATCGAACTACAAGAGGTATAGTCACTTTAACCTTGTACTAAAATAGTCCAGCTTACGCGAAGCCATTTTAGTTATTGCATTGAACAGTACAAATTACAAAGCCGTTAAATTTAGTAGCCCTTCAAACTAAATCATTGGTTTCTACATTGTAAATATTTGTAAGTTCTTGTTAAAATCTAATCTTGTTTGTTTTTATAGAAGTAAGTTTGTTTTGATTATATCTACATTCATTCGATTAATTCAAAAACTATGACACAAAGTTCGAATATAAACATAAATATTTTCGAAATAAGATAAAACAGTAGATTCTTGTAAATAGTTTACTAAATTAAATTAATTTTTTTTCTTTTGAACACATTTTTAGTTATAAAGAATGCATAAATCCACATTTTATAATGTTATAATTGCTAAAAATAACCGCTTATTATAAATGAAATTATTATATTATAAGGAATTCTATATCTAGGAGAATTTTGACAACTAAAAATATAGTTTCAAACAGCGTCACTAAAACAATTTACAAATTAGGAATATTTAAAAAAATTTCTTAAAGAACACAGACTAGGAGTAATATATATATATATATATATATTTATTTATATATATATATATATATATATATATATATAATATATATCATTTTATGTACTTTTATATTATTATAGTGTGAAACTTTTTGACAATGGCGGCGGCATGTTGAAACATGTTAAATAAGTAATGCGTATCTTTTTTAAATTCATATATAAACTCAAGAATTTTGAATTTTCTAATTTTGTTGAATAAGGAAATTTAGTTCCATGTCCTTCTTGTTTAATTGATTAGAACGCGGGAATGGTGCGACTTCTCCTAAGTAAAGTTTAACGGCCGGAAAAGTAACACGCACTGCATTAACTAAGTCCTTAAACATAGAAGTATAGTCAGTTCTTTTCTTCATAATATTTCTACGGACTAATTACTATGTATTTTACATTGGTTGTCTTGGTACTTCTTGACCCCATTGGTAATATCATCAATGGAGGCGCTACTGTAAGAATGTACAGTAACTGTTTGCTTTCTGATCAGACCTGGAGCTCTTAAGTGTCGGAACATCGAAGTACCCATGAATAAAATGTCGCCATCATTTTCGAGTTTTTTGGATGCCATTCTTTGCGTGTGGAAGTCTTCAATAGTGGTTCTACATCCATTGTCTACTGCTCACTGTTTGATACTAAAGGGTTGACTTGAACTTATTTGTTCAACTGAATAGCAGCATTCTCCTGTAGTTTAAAGAGCAGCTTATGAATAACAAGCAACTCCTCCGTAGAAAAAATACCGAATGGCGCGAGCTACTACGAGGTGCTACGCAGACGTAATGCGGATCCGTTCGCCCGTTATGAAATCATCAATGCCAAAAGAACGAATTAAAGCGCGCTCGGAGGTACCGACTGAACGCGAAGAATTTATAATTTCTTATGATGCAGTTGCAATTCCTTTTATGAATGATGAAAAGTGGTTTAGCATAGCTCCATGAGGCATGTATTTATAAGTCAATCCCAGTATTTGGAAACGTCCAAGTAGTTGTAATCGATAAATAACATTTATTTTCACCTCTGTTGACATCAAGCCTACGCTTAAGCTTTTAAGTGCATTGAAATACTTTAAAATGGTGATTCTGTGCCTCTGGGATTTCATGACACCCCTGTGATCTATTCAATTACGGAATTACTATTAGTAAGAACAACTTTTTAACCTTCCTAATAAAAAAAAGTTTAATTTCAAATGAAAATGTATTTAAATTATATTTGATAACATGAAATATAAATATGTTTTATTTGACTGCAACAATAGGCATGGCAGTATTAATTTACTAATAAATGTGAAAAATTGAGAAGTGCATTATTGAGTTTTAATGTATTATAGAAAAGAGTTCTTTTTACGTAATCTGTGCTACATCGTGGCATTTTATGTTGGTGTAAACAATTCTCTTGCCGGATATGAAAATGAAATGAAATATCTATATTTAGAGTTGCTTTTTCCAATATAAAATACAGTTTACAACTCTAAATAGAGTCCAACAATATTCTTCTAAATATAGTATATCGATTTATCTTTTGCATTTTCAAATTCCTTTTGTATATTTTCACATATAATTGCACTTATCTTTTTTTTAGTTCATTGCTGATTATTTCTCCCGCACGTTTTGTAATATCTAATGTTTGAATTTTTGCACCACAAATAACAAACGAAGCATACGTTTTATAGAAGAGTTCTAAATCATCTTTATTGCATCCCTTCCATTTTTCATTCTTTTTGTTATTTCTGATTCTAAACTCAAACTTTTATCTATTTCTACACCTAAGAACTTTGCCTTTGTAACTTGTTAATCCCCGTTCCACTTAAAATTAGAGGTGGTGGTGAAGGTACTCATTTTGTAGTATCAATTATAATTTCAAGTTTTCGCAATGCTTTCATCAATTCGCAATGCTTTCATTGAAAGTAGTCGGTTCTCGCGAGCATGTCGTATTAACTTCGCTACGCTCAGAAGCATTCAGTGATGACTCGTCCCGTGCGAAATTATTAGCTCCGTTCAATGCACTCACTAAGGAGGACCTCCTAACGCTACACAAATTACTAGCTAACTCGAAAAATACTAGCGAAAAACAAAAACAAACTACCGTCCGCAATGCTCACATGCAATATGAACAGGATTGCAAGAACACGCATTCAGCAACGCCTCTACAAAGTTCAGCACGTGAACCACGAAAACTTCGTGAAGAAACAGACTTCCTTATACTTGGCTCCTCAATGCTTCGCCAACTTAGAGCGCTAGGTTTAATCAAGAACTCCTGTGTATCCGTTCACTTCTATCCAGGCGCATCAATTGCTAACCTCACTGAAACACTAAACCACTATCCAGCTTCTACAAAGGTGAAAAAGATCTTAGTTACAATTGGCCGCAAAGACATAATGCAACAAAAAGACAACCTCACAGATAAGTACAAACACCTCATTGAAGTTATCAAATCAAAGATTAATTCTGCAACTATTTTTATGGGTGAAGTTGCTCCTTTCCCCTACAACAAACAACTTAACAGAAAAGCAATTGAATTAAACTTTTTAATTAAATAAAATGCTAAACTTTTTGATTAAATTGTTTTTAACAACTTTAAGTATTTTTATTTAAGCAATTTTATTAACGCGAGTCTTTTTGCTCATGACGGAATTCATTTTTCCAGATTAGGGTATGCACTATTTGCACGCACCTTGAAGAATTTCTTCTGTGCTTCTCGTCGTCCCTTGATCACTCACGCTCACGTAACACAAAGCGCAAGTACCGCAAACAATCGCTTTAATCTTTCGCCACCGCCAAATAACTACACGCCATCTCGTAACACACTTATCTCGCCGCCATTTAAAAGCTATGCCGACGCCGTTTCATCCGTTCCGACTTTACTACCCGCAGAAATTAACCGCATCCGGAACTTTTTGAAC